>JAIUCT010000010.1:10847296-10862832 GCA_021307375.1 Tetraneura akinire
ATCCAAGTCTTCCAAGTAATATTGTCTTTTTAATTTTTATTGAAAAATAAAAATGTGGAAAAAGACATGAATAATATAATCTAATATAATATCTAAAAATCATTAATTAAAAAATATTTTATTGCGTACCTAGTATTTTAGTTTGATATAACTTTAAATAAATAAAAATGTTTAAGATATAATTCGTATTTTTTTGATGACAATTTAGCCAATATTATGGGAGACCTAAATCCCCCAATTTTTTTTTGTTTTTTTTAGCTTTTTGTGCCTATGCCTATCTATGTAAGCTATACCTAACCACTTTAACAGTTTAACACCTAGGTTTATGAATCATATTTTAAGACTTAATTGATTTATTATAGGTATATTATAATGTATAATATACGTAGATGATATATACAAGTCTATTTCGTTAAAATACATTTTAAAATATAGGTATATTGTATTATAATAATTAATAATATAATAGTCATGAATTGTATATTATATTTATGTAGTAAAATAATATATTTAATTATACATATTTTATACATTATCCTGCAATACATGTGTATATAAAATTTTGTAATCGCGTAATTATTCAATTATACTATATTATAATAAATATTATATATAATATACGTAATTGCAATATTATTTTATTCAGATAATCAGATATGTGCAGAAATTTGAATAACGTCAGACATTTTTACACATATTACATATAACATATTATTGTCTTCAATTAAAAAATATTATATATGTTATAACATACGTCATACGAGCTGTTTATTATACACAATATGTATATTACCAATAATTATAATATTATACCGCATATACGTATTTACGTTTATACGACGTATCGTCGCGTTATTACAATTTTATAAATAAATTTCCTCCAATTTATTACATTATTCGAACATATAATATTATATTAATTGCGCTCGAAATTTTCGTTTAATATACTCGCATAAATATAATATAATAATATCCAAAATAATTTCATTGAAAATATACGCAGAAAGTATATTATTCTGTAGAGACAGAGACAGAGACAGAGACAGAGACAGAGACAGAGACAGGAACAGGAACAGAGACAGTCACAGAGAGAGAGAAAGAATATAATATATAAGAACTTAAATGAATATAATCGAGGAAACGAGTTCTATTCTATTTTTTTTTTTTTCAATATATACGTTTTATTGAAATTTTTAATTATCTTAAGTACCCGCGAATAATTATTTACAAATACACGCTTACATTTTTTTTTATTATATTAAATTATATAAATTTGTTTTAGGCGAGATCGTATAATATCTAAGTCCTATAAGAGTTCTATATATTTTACAAAAATCACGTTTCGTATATTTTTAACCATTATTGTCAAATTAGGTACATATATACGCGTTTAAACCCCATTAAAAATTTTGTGGGTAGAGATTTGCAAAAAAATATCATTAAATAATATTTTTTTTAATTTTTAAATTTTAATAAAGGTATGTCCATAAAATATATGCTAATTCGTCACGTTTATTTATCATAATATATACTAATATTATAATATAATATTATTCGTGTAATAAAATATGTTTAGTCTAATTTTAAGTGTTTATTTTATTTATTATCTTAAATTTAGAAAAGGAGTAAAATCGCTCTTGTCTCTTGTGCAGTTTGTTTCTGGTACAAGTGCACAATTAAATATTGTACATTATTGCAGATTTGCAGCTCGTTTAAAGGAAGAATTAGAATAGTAATTGTAACCGAAAAATTGTATACCTGCAAAATATTGTTCCTCCTCCTCCTCCACATACATACTCGCACCCGTGTAATCACATAATATACTAGTAAAAAAAATATCCCGCCCAAAATCAAACTTTTGACGGGTTCGGCATTTAAATTTCTTATATTATGACGATCTACCTGGTATATACGAGTATATTATGTTATATAATTTGTGGTTATGTTAAAATGCACGCATCTGTCATATTATTATGTTTAATCTTGAATGTACATATTACATTATGAATGGAAATAATAGTTATTATATACGTATATATTATATATGCGAAACAATATTAAACATTATTATAAAAAAAAAAAAATACAGCGTGATAAAACATAATAGGTATATATTATAATACGTATATACGGTATGATCGTTATAAAGCAACTATTTTCTTGTTTTAATGTGTATGTATTATACTCGTATATAAAAATGGTAAACCATCTGTAAAAATTCAATAAAATTCATTAATTCGCGAAATACCGACGATCGCCTAATAGTATTTATCATATCATATTATACATATTATTATAATACGTAATATATAGAATTATATATAGAGCGTACATCACGAGCGAATTTGACGCTGTTGAATCCAACGTCAGTCATCACCGTGGAATCTAGCCGTGACACACCCGGTATACCGTATATTATTTGTACATAATATCATAATGTATAAACATAAAATATACTCGTACATAATATCACACAAAACCTGGTTAGTGGTTCTCACGAGTCACGTGTGAGGGTGGAACCCCTACTTTGGCGTTATTTCTTTTATTTAATTCTTACTGCGCAGTTCGCGTGTATCGTATTACCTAAACTAAATTTTGTACATACGCATTAAACAGTCGAGTGATTTATTATAATAGTTATTTATAACTCATAAATAAAAAAATAAAATACAATTATTATTGTAGGCTCGTCGCCATTTCACATTTTTGGTAAACGTTACCGCTCGGCGACAGCGATTTATCTCAACTTATCGTATATTGATATTAAAATGTCCGTTTATTTAATCGCTAACACCATGATAATTTTAATACAGTCCGTATATTATATGTACCCACTGTATTATGTTAAAATAATTTATAGAAATCTCGCCGCCGCCGAACCTTTGATTTTATCGAAAATTAAACATTTAAAAACACGTGGTTGTTTCGTTGGCACACGCTATATATTATAAAATATATACCTAGGTACATGACGGTTCGTTTATATGGAATTTTATAATGTTATATTATATTATAGGAACAGAGTTCACATTAGTATAGTTTTTTTTTTTTTTTATTTGTGCGTGTGTGTATAACTAACCGAAATATTATAATATAGAAACATAATTTGTACAATAATTATTATTCATGTCATTATTTCAAACATCACAAAATAATATTTTACATACTAGTTTTAAATAAAATATCATTTACCTACCAATTGAAATTAAAGAATATTATTATGTAACACAATAAATTATGTTATAACCATTATAAAAAAAAAAAAAAATATAACGTACCTACTAGACGATGCATTTTAAAGTGATGATGGTATATAAATAATAATTATTATTATTATTATTAACGTTTCGCGTTTTCCTGTATATATAACATCATCAACCTGTTGGATTGTCAATGAGTATTTTCTGAATGTAATTACATCACTACACATTATTATAATAATATATACGTATGATACGCGAAACGTTATAATTATATTATTATATTAAAACGTAATTGATGCAATTCATTCATTTATTCATTTATTCAGTTAATTCGTGTACACTTTATTACCTATATATATTATTATTTATTACATATATATATATATGTATACCTGTAATCGTTATACTGCTACAACGTGTACGCGTATTAATAATTATAATTAACAGTCCAATCGACTTCTTTTTTTTTTTCTACTACGTAATAACTACTTATAATTTATTACAATTTACTTGTTAATTTAACCATAAAATATAAAATATCGGGAATATAAATTACAATGTCCAGGTGAAAAAAAAAAAAATTAAATAAATACATTAACTATATAACTTGGAGTTTTCAAATACGCGTATACGCGTATATATTATGAGTATAATACATTAATACCAAACATTCGAAAACGCAAATAATTATATTAACATTGATATTATAGACTAAACAGCACGTGTGCGGATAATGTGTACTCGTATGTAATGTATAATTTATTACTATATAATAACTGCAAGACGTATTTCGTATCGGAATTATTTTACGCCGTCTAGCGATTTATTATATACCTACCTATATTTCATGAGTAATAATTCGATCGGAATTTTGAAATACAACATTATTATTATATTCGTTTTTTTATATACGAGAATGCGATAAGATACTTATAATATGACGTATATATATATATATATATATATATATATATTGTAATAAAATTATGTGTATATTATAATCCTTAGAATTGGAGAAAATGTGTAGCGTGTGGACCTATTTAATAATAATATACACATATATAATATTATATATTAAATACACGTGGACACAATATCTATATACGTATACAGAAAGAGACCGCCGGGCACGAATAGGATGAGGTGAGTCACGGATTTCTATCTAACACAAGCAGTCGGTTAACAGATGACCCCTCGAAGCGATTGTATACAATATATTATAATACATATATAATATATATATTATATATATGTATATCGGATACGGTTTAGACAACTGACAAGTCGTTATAATAATTGTATACTTATATCTGGTCCAGGACACGGTATATACCCGTACGCGTGTAAGTGTGTAACCAGTAATCGATATCTGGTTCGTGTTACCTATACGGTCAATCGTGCGTATGTACGATGATAATAATTAATATGGGGAATTTAATATTGGATCATATGCATAAGAATAGCCGGAAGTGACGCTAGACAGAGCGAATATGATAACTACGGTAGCGTTATATATATATATATATATATATATATATATATACACTGTCGGGCAACCGCGATAATGCTACCCATATTACCCTTCGTTATAATATATACGTGCGTGCTGTAATTATTTTAATCTATAAAAACTCTATATAAACCGTATTTCGATAATATTCTTCTGGCTTGCGGCGGGTGGAAGCAAGGAGAGGGTGATCTATATTATTATACACACTGTATAATAAAAAAAATTAATGATAATTTTATCAGACCAGAACCTGCCTGTATTAAATATAGGGTTTGGGAATTCGATTTTTAACGATTCGTTTTTTCATTTTTGAAACATTGAGTTAGTTAAAAGTTGTGATCGTTGTTTTATTTATTTATTTATTTATTTATTATAGATATACGGGCGTAAACCCTTGATTATAAAATATTACAAATTACAGAATACATATTAATACGTAAGCAATAAGATAAAAAAAAAAAAATAAAAAAAAAAACAACAAAAATATGAAAATATGAAAATAAAGTGAGGGAAAGAAAAGAAACATAAACGTAAACATAAATACATAACAATATAAATATAGTTATTATAAAAAGTTAACAATCAAAAGAAGAAATTAGGAACGTTGGATCAGCATTGGCACAAGATAATATAATCGCCTAATGGGTTCATTACGCATAAAGTTGGTGGCAGAATACGATATAAAGAAAGTATTTTATATAATATTATCTTTACATAAAGTAAATCGTATATTATATTATATTTATGTTATTTATATACGTTTGTGGATATTTAAATTTTAAAAGTCATATATATATTGTAGGGTTTAAGTTTTCGGTTACGGAGTAAAAAACTTTGGAAATAAATTAAAACCGCGTGAAAAAATCAAACGAAAATTATTTATATTATTTTCCATGGACGTATTGGCTGCCGCAGATCTATAGCTAAAATGATAATATTAAATAATAATTAATATAATATTACTTTGTATGCTAATGACTTTTTCTATACATACTTATTGTTTATAATGTTTATATAGTTATTAGTTACATATTATATATTAGGAATTCAGAGTGCATACCAATGACACCAATATAAGATTTAATTGGGCACATTAGATAAACGATTTAAAATCTAGCAGACTATTGGCTTGTATTACTTTGATTTAGCCAAAATTATAGGTTTGATATGGTATTTGAGAAAAAAAAGTATATAATTATTAGTTACAATATTTGGATAGGTACATAATATAATTAGAAATCGTAAATTAATACGTAACTAACGAAATAATATAATATATTGTATATATTTCGTATTGACGTATTCCCAATAAGAAATCTATGCTAGGAATGTGTTTCTCAACAACATTATATTATATTATACGTACATTATATTATTATATGATAATATAAATAAGTACAATACACATGACGAACTTAAAATGTTAAATATAAATAAGTATTGAAAATTAAGTACGTTTTAAAATTTTTAAACTTCACTTTTGATATAATAATATCAAAATTGGTCTTAACTCGACTTCTGAGATTCTGAGCGAAGTATTGGTTTTATAATGATGTATGTCCATTTTTTTTATAATTAATTCCTAATTTTCAAATGAAAATGAGTTAGTTAAAAATTATTATCAATCTCATCATATCCCGATCAGACTAAAAAATTTAAACAATAATATGTCGTTCAAATTTTCGTAATAAGCACGAGCAAAATCATTTGCGTTTTATATTCTTCCAGTATCCAGTAGACTTGTACTTAGGCCTAGTATTTGGGAAATTATTTATTTTTACGTATATTTTTTATACGTATAACGTATATAGATACTTTTCTAACTGCATATTATTTTAAATTATAATAATAATACAAATACAGCAAAACACGTATTATTATATGGAAATATGGAATATAAATATTTTTATTATATAATATTAAATAATGACTAGGTTAGGTATATAACATAGGCCCACAAAGTGTATTACAATATTATTAATAATTATGTTTTAGTTTTAATTCTTTTATCAATAATTCCGATAACGGCAGGCTCTCATAGTTTCTCGGGCGCGTGCGTTCCTCATGATCATTCTTGCACTAATTGCATTGATCAATAATTTTAATAACTCATAACATAAATATTTACAATTATTATAATATTAAATTTACTTACTTATACTTACCGATTAACTTATACTTAAATTATAATTTGAAATTGAATTCGCAACAAAAATTATATTGTTTTTTATGATTAAAAAAAAAATTAGTATTTATGTCTTAACATTGATATAATTTTATTATAATAATATTTTATACATACCATATGCTACGTGTTGAAATATGATTGAAATCGCAATTCGTAGTGTGTCGTCATCGTCGTTTTTAGAACATCAATAAATGTCGAATTTGTCCTATAGAATAATAAGTGTATATGAAAAGTTACTCAACCAGTTATGAGTCAACACTATGTAAATATTGTTTTAAAAATCTATAAACAATTTAAAGAAAGCACATAAAATAAATCTTGAATCAAATGAGAAATCATAATATAGGTATTATAACAGATATTAATGGATTCGCGGGTATGAATGAATGCAACTCGTTCCAAAATTTCGTTCATCATTCATATTGTTAATCTGAAATAACAATATTTCAAGTTCAATCATTTTTTTTTTCAGTATAATATAATTATATTAATATAATGGTATATTTTAAAAAATAGATAATATTTTTCTACTTTTTTATGATTTTAAATCATCGATGATAATGGATTTAAAAATCAAATATAAGTAACATAACACATAATATTATATCGCTCGTATAACTTTATTCGTATATTTGTACAGTATTGTATCTTAACCAACCCGACCTAATCTAATACCATATCAAATATAAACCTAGGAAACACGTATGTATCCGAAAAAATAATTACAAAATAAATATTACAAATATATTAATTACCTAATAGATATTTTGTCTATTTCGCCAAAAGGAACTTAATTTTATTCACTTCGCGTAATTATGGATATTTACCATATCTATACCTGAATATCATTTTACGAAATGGACACTTAAACTTCATTTTACGATATACTTTTTACGTCATTTGGACATCCACATAATGAATCGATCACAAGAATTTATTCCATCTCTTTGTCACTCCATATTATATTCTTCTACGATATTTTTCTTTTTTTTTTTTTTTATCTATATTTATAATTATGACAATTAATTAAAATTAAATGTATATACTGAATCTAATTAATAAATAAACATTAATATAACATTAACATCATATAATATAATTTTGGGATACATTTGGTAAAAGTCGACAACCGTCAATATATATATATACCTATAATATATGTGTGGTCTATAGACTCCATAAATTTTCGCATCGTAATTTTATGGATTTAGTTTTCAAATTAGCACTTTTTTTCATATTATATGTATATAATTATAATACGTCGAAAAATTTAAATATAATATTATTTATCAGTAGTCAGTGCCAAACAATATTGTTTTACTGATATTATGTCTCCGATCGTATAATATATATATATTATAATATTATACACCTAATCTCTCTGTGTGATATAAGATATAACAGATTATAATGTACATTAAATATATTTTCTTTTATCACATACCTATATGATGCGCTGCACGCCAATGTCATAAGGAATTTATGAATGAGAGTATATACAATAACAGTGGCGGGGTAGAGGAGTTTTTTCTTTCACCATACGTTACAATAATAATAATAATAATAATAATAATACATACAATGTGTCGGGTGCGAATGTATATTATATGTTAAGTATACACGTGTACAGGGTGTCTCTGATAGATTCGATCAGTATATAACGTAGGTACGCAGGATTTTAATCCGGTCATGGTTTTATATAATATATATATTGCCTTAATTCTTAAAATCGTATACTCAATTTAATTAATTAATTAATTAATATACATAAATAAAACTAACAAGATAAATAAATTATTATCGTAGATCTATGAAATATAATAATATATTAATAAATTAGTTATTAAAAATTTAAATAAAAAACAATTTTATATTTATATTTATACTCATAAGTCCTACACGGTTAAGTAATAAAAAGTTTGAGTAATTATTATAGTAAGGTAACCAGTGGTAATAATCAATAAAATTATTAGATATATTAATTTATTTTTGTTTATTCCCACTAAACTGATTGCACACGAAATAGGGTAAACTATAGAGATCCAGATCTTTGATATATTTATTTATTTATCTATAGGCTATTTCTAAAGCATATACTAAGTGCGTATACGTAAAAATCAGACAGTGATAATGTGAAAATCAGTCGAAATAATTATTATCAACATTAATAACTAAAATGTTGATAAATCATTGATTATGATGGAAAATATAAATAAAATTTAGGGGGAAAACGAAACTTATCGAAGAGGAGGTGTTAGAACCTTAGAAGTTAGAACCCTCTACCTAATACCACTATTATATAAAATAGGTAATAATATAATTTATAAATGTTTTTAATTTTTATTAAATTTCATAGAAAATAAAATAAGCCAAAAATATGGGTGATTTTTTTTTAGTGACCAAAATATACCTAATTAAAATATACACAGCTAGTAACCGCAATATTACTTTGGATATTTTATTCATAAATAAATCCACGTATAAGACTTGTATATGGTGCATTATTATAATACTCATACGTCATACCTTATATAGGTAATATATTATATATTTAATTATTTTGGTACATTTTAATTATTTTTGGTATACGTGCAAAAAAATTTCACATTCGACCGACAAATAATAATAATAATAATAATAATAATAATAATAATAATAAATTATTATTAATATTGTTGTCTACCTGTTCCCAAATAACACGTACATATAATATGCAAGAAACTATTATGAGTTTAGTTCAACGACCACCAGAAGGTTATTTGATTCGTACCATAAATACGAACGACATATTTTTACTATATAATAACGCGATTATAATAATATAGGTAGTGCAATTATTTCCTAACTATTGAAAAACACTTATTTTTCTAACTCAATAATAATATACGAGTAATTCAATACTTATAATATACGTTATAAAAATATTATTGTGGCGTTCACATCTCCGACGTTATATAGTGTAGACTGTATACGAGTATACGTACACAATTATTGCGATAATTCGTTGTGTGATATATATATATACGATATTGATATACGAATATCAGTGCGTAATATAATATATTCGATTTTGATAATTTATGATTTTATAACTGTAAAATATTAAAATTGGAAAAAAATAATCGATTGGCATATGAATCGTTAACTGCAGAAAGGGGACAAGTCCACTTTTCCTAATTTTTCAGGAATGATCAAAAACCAAATATGGACATGTTCCCTTTCTATAGTAAACAAGAATTTCCAAACAGTTTATTTATTGTTTGATAATCGGATTTGACTTCTATCTGCAGTAAACGATGTATTTACGCGTGCTTAATGAAAAATGATAATAAAATCAAAATTGATAAAAATGGACTTGTCCCCTTTCTGCAGTTAGTGATTCATATATTACATACATGATATGGTATTGAGCGTGTATAATGTATGCAAACTGCAAATATATATTATAAACATATTAGTACATTTATTAATTAATTTAAATTATAAATTATCTTAAAAAATATAATATTTTTTTAACATTTTATACTATATTTATTATAAAAGTATATACGTTATAATACCCTGGCTTAAAAGTTAAAACCCATTTAATATGCAGAGAATGGAGATACATATTTACATTTCTTAGAATGTGTTCTCGTGTTAAAACTTAAAATCGTATAAAAGTTACGTGAGCCTTTGCAGTTATAATAACAGTTTTAACGACTATATGAGTTGGCACATATACCTAAACGTAATTTAGGTATAATATACAGTTAAAAAAGTTTTACGTTTGAAAATCTACTGCAGTAAAGAAATTGCGTTTAATTGTTTTTTCACTGTATATAATATATATACACATTTAAAAAGTTTATTCAACGAAACTATTTATTTATTTTTTATCATTTTTCCCAGACCTTGAGAGTTTTTTAAAACAATATGTTTGTAACTTATTATTTATAATATTATGATAAAATTTTTAAATGCGACGACATTATATTGTAATCTACAAGTTTTTATAGTTTAACGTAATAATATATTAATACAGCCTATACACGCAGGTCAGTTGTTGTTAGTTTCCGGTTTAAGTCTCGTACGGGATATGATAATATAATATAATTATTTTATTATAATATATAGGTAATAGGTATTATGTTCTATCAGAAAATTTAATATCGCAAAATTCTTCCGTTTTAAAATATAAAATATGTACATATATATTATATTTATCATATTATTAAAATGCGTTAGTCGATCGAATTACAATATAATATTACACAAGTATACGAGTATAATATTATATATTATTATAATAATAACATAATATATAGGTGTGTATCTAACGAGAACGCATATTATAATACGTTTTGTAACCTTGAAAGATATAATAATAATAATATTTTTATTATTATTATTATTATTATTATTATTATTATTATTATTATTATTATTATTATTATTATTATTATTATTATTATTATTATTATTATTATTATTATTATTATTATTATTATTATTATTATTATTATTATTATGTGCAAATAAAATTGTATTTCATCTTGTACGAACATAATAAATAAATATATTAACATTATTATTTTATTAATTATTAAAAGGTATTTTACATCTCTCTGTACTGTATAATGTATACCAAACCTATATGGTAACCCCCCCCCCCCCCCACAAACTACCGCGGTATAGATACACCCAAAGTAGATATACCTGTATAATATTCTATAATGTATATATAATATAAAAAATATATAATAATATTATTATATTAGTTAATATACTCAACAATAATATTTATTATTACACTGCCAAATTATTGTTTGTTTACGAACGAATAAATTACAAATTAAAAAAATCAATAATTGAAATTTGAAAGTCAAAGAGAAAAACAAACTGTAATAACTAATAATTTTAAAATAATATAATTATTGTTTACTACATGCCAGTATATAATAATATAGATACCTACATAATGTATGGATAATAAATTATATTACACGTTATGAACGATATGAATAATTTTAAGCTGTAAAAATATAATAATAATTAACAAAATGTTTATTGGACCCCCAATATATTATATTATTTTTATTAGGTGGCGGAAATATTACATTATAACCAAGGCCGTAACTGAGAAAAATTTTCGGGGGGGGGGGTCCAATTTTAGATTCTGAGTGAAGCGAAGAAAATATTGGTTTTACAATGATGTGTGTAATTTTTTTTTTTTTTTTTGGTCTGAAGACACTTTTACTACCTGAAATAATGCTCCGATTTTCACGAATAGAATTATATGTTTCCGGTTGGAAAGTAGATGTAATTGGTACATTAATTGGTTAATTTATCAAAGTTGACCTTAAACGGTAGAAAAATGACGAAAAACAGCATTTTTCACGAAAACTGAAATTTCGACAAATTTAATTTCAATATTTCATACGATAACTCGGGCTATTTTGAAGTTAAAGACTTGAAAATTTTACTGGGTGTTCACGTAGTTACTATATATGTGGTGAAATATTGAAACCGTTACGTTAATTTTTCTACAAAATATAGGACTTTGAAAATTTCATAAAATTCTCGTTTTTATGTATATAATGTTTGATAAAATTGACAGTTTTGGGTTTTATGGATTGAAAATTTTACTGAAGTAAATATAATTATTTATTAGATTTTCTCCGTTGACATAAAATACAAGTATTCTGAAATATAATTCCTTTTATTTTATAATATAACATTAAGTAATAATAATAAAACTACTATTGGGATAGTAAATATTTAATAATTTATTTAATATTAAAAAATATAGATTTTGGAAAAATTTCGGGAGGGGTCCGGACCCTTGGACCCCCCTCAGTTACGGCCTTGATTATAACGATCAAAAGTATTGTGTGTTACAACTTACAACCATTATAGGTATGCCTGTTTAAATTGAAATAATGCAGTAAAATGCATCTTCAATGTGAAAAATACTAACATTACCCGTGGTCTTTTCGATAATTTAACACCCATTCCACAATTTAATCGACCCCGGAATCATTAATTCAAAAATCAATATATTTATATAAAAAATTATAGAATATTTTTAATTTGATGACCGTTTTCTGCAATGGATGTCCTGCCAAATAACGAGAAATACCCAATAATCAAAAGGGTCATAAATTGACTTTTATGTAATACGAATAATAAGTTAGAATTATTTTCAATGATGTGTGATTTTATTTTTATTCTGAAGACAATTTTACTACCCGAAGGTTAGGTTATCTAATATTTTAAGTATTTATATGGATTCTTCCTATTATATTTCAATATATTACAATAATGTTAAATAATTGACAAAAAAATTTATGATATAGACATATAGGTGACAAGGGATTTTATTAGCATTTATATTGAACTAGAATTTATATGGAATTTATTTTTTAATTTAGACTTGAAAATTTTATATAGTGTTCATTCTTCATTTATGTACTATATGTAATATGTGTACCTATATGGTCCCTCTATATATGCGTGATAACATTTTGCGTTTTAAATATTTAATAAAAAATGTCAACATTTTAATCAATACCTACACATTATCTGACTGAAATTCGCTCAGAATCATTTTTTTGAATGCAATGGTTTATCACTGCATTCAAATTCTAATTAAAATTAAACACACGTGTATCCCTGCGGCAGGAGTATCAGCTCTTCTTTTTAAAATTAATTTACCCGCGGCTGAAATCAAAATTGAAAAAAATCGCACAGGAAATCCGCACGCATATACCTATATAATTATATACTTTTATATTTTAACTTTCCGGTACGCGAAGAATCAAGAATCAAGAATGTATAATACATCATACGCGTATATTTAACTTGTATTGAATACGTTTTTTTACATATTTTAAGACTGTATATCTATCTATCGGCATAATATCGTATATGATATTACATTATATTCAATGCATCTATATGCACACGATGAAATATTGTGGATACAAGAACTTCCATAAAGTCTCGTTTACGTAACACCCCCGAATCGGGCCTCTGTAATTACAATAATATTATATGAATATTTATGTAATTATACGAATATACAATATAATATTATAGTTATTAGTTACATTATACAGAAGGATTGTCAGAAAATGTATTTCGATTATATTTTTGTAACACATTATTACATTTATATTTTATACGTATTATATATTATTTATTAAATATTAATATATAAATATTATTTATATATTAATATTGAACAAATCAAACGTGAATAATTTTTTTTCCTTGTCTGTGTCATCTGCGTTTATATAATGATGATGATAATAATTAATTTTAATTTAATATAATTATAAAAACAAAAATTATTAAGATAAAAATTGAACATAAATTTATGATTTTACGTTTTGTCGCTATATATATATATACATAGAATATACACATAATAACTAATAAGTGTATAAAATTTAATTATAAATTATTTTATTAAAATATTCATGCGTTTGACTACATAATTCAGATTCAGATTGTTCCGTTCATTTCGCATGCAGCTGCCGGACCAATAAAAACACTCCTGTAATGACACGATTTACGGATTTACGATTATAATGATAATATTGATAATACGTATAAATTATTTCCAATTTGAATATATTATAAAATACTTGAATTTTAAGTAAATACTAAATATTACATTATATTGACTAAATATTCAATAATTGCATTACATAGATTCTCAAAGATTATATTATTATTTATTTTCAGTTTATTTCCGTATTTAAATTAAAAATAAATTTATTATTTTTATTGAACGCAAAAATAATGTATAATGTCAAACTACTTTTTAACTGCGCGTACAATTTTTTTGTATCCATTTCAATTTTCAAATATACGTTTTAAATCTAATGTAACATATAAATATGCGTTTCACAATAATCGAATTAAAGGTAGGTAAAAAATTAATATTTTGTTATTAAATTATTAGTTATATTCGTATTTTCCTATATACAACATTACGCGCATATATTATTATTTCTATAATATAATAATTGTTTTCAACAATTATATAATTATTATTTATTATATTGCGAAGTCAATAAATATTATTTATTATATATAAACGAAATTATGTATATTGACATATTGTGTAATGTTTTATGCTGATTATAATAATATTGTTCAGCGTAATTATTAAATTAGCACTCGACATCAAACTTAAATCATAAGTATCATTCGAATATAATATCATTATGGATTTATGGACAACGATTTGTACACTAATGCGAAATTAATAACATAATAATACGATTTGGATTTTTACAATATAGTTACAATATAAACATGATTTATTGATTATTAATCAATAATCATTTTAATACTCGTATATTAGGTATTATACTATACATTATGTACCTATAATGTATTTTAGATTTATAGCTATTAACTAGTGACAAATGAATATAATATATAGCCATATAGGTTGTATAACTGTTAAACTGTAGCTTTAAACATTCATTTTATAGTATTCAATTTATAATACTATATGAGATATGTCATAAACTATAGTCATATATCACGTATAAGGTGTAAACGTCAATTTGTCCAACTTCAATAATGCTAATATAATAATAATAATAATAATAATAATAATAATAATAATAATAATAAT
>JAIUCT010000010.1:10862842-10881768 GCA_021307375.1 Tetraneura akinire
ATAATAATAATAATAATAATAATAATAATAATAATAATAATAATAATAATTAATAATAATAATAATAATAATAATAATAATGATAATAATAAAAATAATAATAATAATAATAACATATTATACAAGATTATAACTAGAAATGGTAAATAATAATATAATTTGTTTTTTTTTTTTTTTTTTTTTACGCCTAAGAAGTGTAAAATAGTATAATATATCTAATAAATAATTATTAAATTGCACATAATCATGCAATATAAAATATATATATATATTATGTATCGAAGTTTGAGTATAGTAAATTTACCAAATTATATATACTCGTAGGTATCATATTATCATATTTGTGGAACATAACTGTGTTCGGGCATTCAGTTTTTTTTATATTTTCAATTTTCATTATTGTTAAATACGAGTAACTCGATTTTTAAAATTGCAACTGAAATTTACAAAAATCCGGTATGATGTAGTAAGAGACGTACCTATGTAATACAATAACAACAAATGATACGTACCTAAGTAAAGTCTTCAATGATATAATTTATGATATCTAGGAACAATATTATATTAATCAAGTATCGACAATTCTAAAAATGGCTATCCTGTCAGAAAAAAAAATTCACAAAAACAACAATATTTACAGTCTGTCAAAGTGTCATACACTCCACGTCACTACCACATTATACCACACTTATATACCACATTATATACCACACTTTTGTAGAAATTGAGCTTTATATTATACAATATCAAAGATTCAAAACTACTTTCGATACCGTAAAGTATTTGATACCAATATGATACCATCATACCGCTATAAATAACCGTTCAAAAGGTAACCATTAAATTTATAATTATTTAAATATATCAATAATTATTCTATTTTGGACATGCGGTTATGTAATGGAAATCCGTTATTCGGAATTCAGTAATTTTGAAAGATAAGATTAGTCACTCTCATCACGGAATTATAATTTATTCTCTAAGAAATTTTTAATTAATGATGACGAGTGTATCACTTCTAGTATTATGCAATAATATTATGTCAACGAATATTGTTTTACATAATATAATTTACTACTGAATGGATATATGACATTTAACTCGAAACGGTATTTTATATATTCAATACTTCGGGATTTCGGATTAAGATGACGACACTCATATTATATTATTACACATTTGGTGTAATTGGTCCACATTGCGGTAACTTCCGAGTAACATATTAGTATACAACATTAACAATTAACAATATAAAATATTATATCTCAGTAAAATACCAATGACGTGCATTCAAAAATATCCAAGTAAAAAAAAAATTTAAAAAAAATTGTAACGAAACACGTGTGGAATACAGAGGTCAAGGTTAAAAAAGTGAAAAAAAATCGCGAAAGTGCGTCGTAAATACAGTGAAATTTGTTCACAGATTTCATATATAAATATTATAATAATATGATTAAAAACTTAACATTAACATTAACAATAACATTATTTAAAAACTCAAAATTACGATAATGTTAATTTCATAATTAACAAAAACCAATTTTTATTTTTTATTTTTATACAAAGTACTGCAATTGTATTATTATGAGTACATTATATTATATTATGCATTATATTATTACATATTACTCGTATTATTACAATTTATTACATTATTATTGTAAGAATTAATCTATCCGTAATTATTTATGTATAGTTTTACACATAGTAGTTATATGAATAATTATAGAAAAATTATTAAAATATCACATTTTCCATTTTTTTTTTTTTTTAATAATCCTGATAATATGTACAATGATTACTTCGGCCAAAAATGTATCCTATACGGCTATACATAACGAAAAATTAATAATATATAGTCGTTATACAAATATTTAAAGTTACAGCGAATTTACAAAATATATTTAAACGTAACATAATATAGCCAATATAATATAATATATTCAATATTCATATATGTAAATCCGTATAATCGATTGCACAAATCGCGATTTATTTTTGACTTTATATACAAAGTGTTTATATGAATATTGAATATAATTATAAAATGTGTATGTATATATTTATATTTGCACGATATATGATTGATCACAGAAAAAAAAGAGATAATTACCTATATAATCATATAAGACGTATAATATCTATAGGTAGGTACATCATGCTATTATTTTAACAAGAAATTTGAAAACAATCCAATGGAAATGTAGGTATGCAATTAATCGAATATATCCGACGGAGGACGTAAAATATAATAGACATCATTGTACAATAATTTCACGCCTTATCAATGTGTATTATAATATATCGTATAATATGTATGTGTACTTAGTTATAATAATATTATAATATGTGCGTGTTATCGACAAACCGATCGTGATGAATGAGAAATGAGAATAGTATATAATATATTATAGTAATTATTATTATAATAATATGTGAGATCAAGTTCAACGGCTGCAGATTATTAATGAAATTATTATTACTCCGATCTGTAGAAATGCATGTGCAACAGCCATCATGGGTATTATTGGGTATCATGTATATCTACAGGGTAACAGGGTGATCAGAATTTCAAAATGCAAAACTGCAATGTCGTAACAATATACTTGTGAAAATAGCGTATTTGTATGATTATATGATATTAAAAACAAAAAATGAAAATATATAATATAAAAACGTCTCAAGTAAGTATAACATTTAAATATTTATAATATTACGAGTATTATGTATCTATACACATTATATACGTATGGACGTTTTAGGGTTTTAAAAATATATCAATCGGTTAAAATATTGTGTGTATAAATAATTATAATACGGATGAAATTGTTAAAAAGGTAAAATGAAATTTCATTGGAAATGTTTTCCTATTTAATTTGACGCAAATTGTAATGATAAAACGGTAAATAAATAAAACGTAAAATTATAATATACATTATACGTATTGATATTATATCATCGCGTTTCGATCGTCTCGTTGGCCGCGTGTCGATCGTATTTTATTATAATAAGAACGAGAGAAGATACATCATCGCAGTCTAGACATACTCTCTAGGTCCACACGGTCGAGGACCCCGGCGGCGGCGGCGACGACGATGACGAGTCACCCCGGAATCGGTTGCCAGCGACGCCGCCGCCGCCGCCGCCGCCGCCGCCACGTGACTCTCGCGCACCGACCACGAGGTGTGTACGTGGACCACGCGCGGTTACGAGATATCCGCCACATTCCGCGCGCGCTCCCTATGCGCCACGTATATGTATATATAATAATATTACTATGTGTACTCTTGTATATTATTATAATATAATAACATTATAGTAATAATATATACAATATTGTATGCACGCGCGATAACGAACGTATAATAATATTATAATATATTGTTACGTTGGGTTCATATATGACGTATACACAATAATATTATAAAAATATTATATAGGTATACCGTATACAATAATATAATAGGTCCCCGGCAGCGGCGTCCCGTTTTCTCGGAACGCGGGTATTCCCTTTCTTCTTTTAAAGCGAACGCGATCGCACCGTAGGAACCGACGACTACGATACAGGACCACCGGCGCGATGACGCCGCCGCTAGCGTCCCGCCGCGCGCGCGCTTATAGGTATAATATAGTAATATACTAATATACCGTTCCGCGTTTACGTTTGCATCATAGTACGTATGGGTATGAATCGTCACGTCGTATGAAATGTTATAATGATAATAATGATAATAATAATAATATATTATACGATTATAATATTTTCTATTGAAACGCGTGAAAAAATGAAAATAATCACGATATAGTTAACGGCAATATCCACGATAGTTTATATTTTCTATTGGTCAATGAATCCAAAATAAACGTGTGTTCGCGCACAAATCTAGGCAAAAAATTCCTGTAAAAAATCTCCAAAAGTATTTACTAATATGATAAGACCATTAACTGTATAATATGTATATTACATAACAGGGGTGGCCACAACATATAGGTTCGCGAGCCGCATTTGGCTCTTAAATCAGTTTCGTGTGACTCTTGAACCAAATTTAAGACTAAAATTAATAAATATAAAATTATGTTAGAATCGTTAGATAGTGTTTTTATTGCTCTCGGTTTCGATATCATTACAGTCGTTATTAGGTATAGATTGGCACAGAGGCTGTGATTTTAGTATGTGAAGCCAAATGGTGATTGGTGTGTTTCGAAAAAATAAATGTTCCTTCATTCGATTTAAAATGAAAAATGTGTCTCCATTTTATAAACATCGCTTTACGATGTGGTGGCTCGCCTCGAATTAGTTTTATAAATTTGCGGCTCCCAAAGTTAAGGTTAGTGGCCATTCCTGTTAGATAACATACCTGTTAATCAATCGCAATATAAATACCAAAAACCGACAAAACTAATTAATTTTTATTAATAACGTTTAGTTTTAAGGATCTTTAATTATGAGGTTAGGTTTTAACATTTTTTATCTATTTCCGCGCATGCACAAATCCATTAGACATTACAAAAAGTGTAAAATTAAAAAAAGAGCTGATACTCCTGCCGCACAGGATACAGGTGTGCGGATCATAGCGTTTAATTTTACTTAGAATTTGAATGCAATGATAAACCATTGCATTCGAAAAAACGATTCTGAGCGAAGTTCAGTCAGATTATAATTTTCGTTTGAACTAAAAATATCAACTTAAAACAGCTATAAGTTTTAGTAAAAAAATTTAAAAACGGTTCCAAAATTTTACCACATATATATAATAGCTATGTGAACACCCAAAAAAATTTTCAAGTCTCTAACTTAAAAATTGCCCGAGTTATCGTGAAATATATAAATTGAATTCGTCAAATTTTCGTTTTTTCTACCGCCTATAGTCAATTTTGAGAAATTCGAAAAATGACTCAAATAAACAAGCACGTATTCAGGATCAATTTTCGGGGGGAAATTAAATATATTTTTAATATATGAAGTAAAAATAAATGATTATATTATACGTAGTTATATATGTAGTTAGTCTGTTATATTATAAATATAAAACTACTTTAAAAATTTCGGGGGGGGGGTTGAACCCCTAAACCCCCCCTGGATACGGGCTTGCAAATAAAGTACCATCTACATCCACTTTTACATCTGAAACTAGCTATTGGTGAAAATGGAAGGGTTATTTCGGGTAGTGAAAGTGTTTTCAGAATATTTATACGTATGGATTCTAAGATTTTCGTTTTCCTAAAAATATCAACTTAAAACGGCTATAAAAAAAAAATTTGACAATGGATTTTTCTAATATTTTAGTATGATGTTAAGTAATATGTAAATATACTTCAGTAAAATTTTCAGACTAAAATACCCAAAATTGACAATTTTATCACATATTATATACGTAAAAACGTGAATTTTACGAAATATTCAAAGTCCAATATTTTGTAGAAAAATTAATGTAACGGTTCCAAAATTTTACTACATATATATAATAGCTATGTGAGCACTCAAAAAAATTTTTAAGTCTCTATCTTAAAAATTGCCCGAGTTATCGAGAAATATAGAAATTGAATTCGTCGAAATTTCATTTTTCGCGAAAAATGCAGTTTTTCGTCATTTTTTCGAAGTTTTTTCTACCGCTTATAGTCAATTTTGAAAAATTCGAAAAATGACCTAAATAAAG
This sequence comes from Tetraneura akinire, assembly GCA_021307375.1. Taxonomy (NCBI): domain Eukaryota; kingdom Metazoa; phylum Arthropoda; class Insecta; order Hemiptera; family Aphididae; genus Tetraneura; species Tetraneura akinire. The sequence continues at coordinate 10,868,500 of JAIUCT010000010.1, forward strand.
TACCATCTACATCCACTTTTATATCTGAAACTCGCTATTCGTGAAAATCTAAACATTATTTCGGGTAGTAAAAGTGTTTTCAGAATATTTATTTATACGTATGGATTCTAAGATTTTCGTTTTTCTAAAAATATCAACTTAAAACGGCTATAAAAAAAAATTTTGACAATGGATTTTTCTAATATTTTAGTATGATGTTAAGTAATATGTAAGTATACTTCAGTAAAATTTTCAGACTAAAATACCCAAAATTGACAATTTTATCACACATTATATACGTAAAAACGTGAATTTTACGAAATATTCAAAGTCCTATATTTTGGAGAAAAATTAACGTAACGGTTCCAAAATTATACCACATATATATAGTAGCTATGTGAACATCCAAAAAAAATTTCAGGTCTCTATCTTAAAAATTGCCTGAGTTATCGTGAAATATAGAAATCGAATTCGTCGAAATTTCATTTTTCGCGAAAAATGCAGTTTTTTCGTCATTTTTTCGCCGTTTTTTCTACCGCATAGCGTCAATTTTGAGAAATTCAAAAAATGACCTAAGTAAAGTACCAACTACGTTCACTTTGCTACCGGAAACATACCCTATTCGTGAAAATCGGAGCATAATTTCGGGTAGTATTTTTGTACACAGACATAAAAAAAAAAAAAAACAAAAAACAAAAAATAATCACACATCATTGTAAAACCAATACATTCTTCGCTTCTAAAAGCGAAGAATCTAAAATATAACTATAAACGAAATAATAGATTTATGAATAATGTAATACATTATTATTTTATAAAATTAATCCATAATCTATATATTATTATGAAACTTTAATATGGCATATTATAGTATTGCACAATACGAGTAATATAATATTATTATATTAATAATAACTCTCGACAATCTTGACAAATTAACATAATATATTATTATAGATAATAATAATTATTATATACATGTGTAATTATTTTTTTATTTATTTGCGTAATTAACTATTAATTACCTATATTATATTATAATATTTATTAATTGATTACAGCATTAAGCATTTGTAAACACAATCAATTAATAATAAATTAATAAAAATAAGCTATGTGCCATATAGCTATATAGGTACCTTTATAAATAATTATACTATATTATAGATACATAATTATATTTTCATAATAATTTATCTTTTGCCCTTTGGCAATATGCCCGGCGATTTTTTTCCATTAAACTACAACGCGACAATAATAATAATAATAATAATAATAATAATAATAATAATAACTACTGTAGTACGACGCATAACTTTTTGAATATTCGGGATTTAATATAGGAAGAAAAAATACGACGATTCTCTCTAATTTTATAATTATTAATAAATTTATTATAATATTATTATCAAATATTAACATAATAATATGTAGATCCAACTGCGGGTTGATAAATAATAGATACATCTCATTTTTCACCTCAGTCAACGGCGTTTTGCAGCAAACTATATTGAGATTTATAATAATATTATAATGTGACGAAAAACAAAAGTATTTGAAACAAAAACGCAATGGACGAAATCGCAAGATCATCGCACACAATTAATTAAAAACATAATGTAACGTGATTTATTGTTGTTGGCGATTCGCACTGTATCGGCACTATACGCTATTATGATAAAATACCTTGTCCTGTCCTAGTACATATATAGATACAATAGGTATAATAATGTATATGTCATAATATGTGTATGATAGTATTATAGTAATTAATTAATAATTATTAGTAATATACACCATATGTATAAACCGTGAATACTTGATAATATTTTTTGATCTAGATGTACGATATACGAGTAATAAATAATCGTAGTAACTATAATATATAATACTATACTTGTCGGTCGGCTCGTCTTGGTTATTTTTTTTTTCGCGTCTCTCGCATTGCCATCGTCGCAGCAGCATCCAAGTTCCCAGAGACCTGTTACGACCGGTCGCGACCGGCATAGACGCGCGATATGTGCACGCGTCAATGCGTCATTGTAACGAACTAATAATATTATAATTTCTACCGCGCGGTGCCGCGTCGATGAGAGTTCGCTCATTTTCATTCCTCTTCGGCTCTTCCTATACGCTATACAAAATATAATATTTTATACCTATTAAGTAATATTACGTTATTATTATTCCTGTGCTCTCGTTCTTCCTCTTATTTATTGTTCCCAATACCACTGTGCCGCGTCCGGATTCCAGAAATGTAATTTGTTCATCGGCTCTGTACATGTATACTCGTGCAATATAATGACAATGAGCGTAAAAAAACAAAATAATATTATAATAATTTTTGTATTATCAATCGCGCGAATTCATTATCCGAGGTGGCGAAAACGAATCACCCGAAGGGTATAACCATACATAATAATATTGTCGAGAATAAAGTAATATTATGACATTATGTATGCAAGATCAAAAAGGTCTCGATGAAAAGAGAAGATATCCCCGTATCATTTCCTCCGCGATGTACGCGGTAACGTACACAGTATACGCGCGCGAGGTCATTCTCACTTTCGGAGTCTCGGTCACAAATTATACATAAATATTTATATTATATGAATAGTATAAATACACATAATATACTATATAAAATATGACGTACACAATGCCAAAACTGAAAACAGCCGAAACCCATAAAAATATTGCGTTTTATTTTTTAGATTTTGTATAATATCTATATGGATCTATATGTATATAATATAGTAATATGTAATATTATATTTATATAATATAAATATTAGTAATTTTTGTTGCAAAAACTGTGAAAAATCGTATATCATTCCTATTCGTATACAATTGTCACGTTTTCAATAATATCTCGATTTATTTTGTAATATAATATTAAATATTATATTATTATATTATTTTCGATATAATAGGTACATATTATATTACTTCCGCGTGGGACCTAAAACGCGTTGTAAATTATTATTAACGGGATGTATATACGACTTATTTAGTTATTTACTGATAAGGATAACTCACGTCCCGTTTAAACTCGTATAGAATAATTAGAATAATAATAATTTGTGTACTAATTCCTTTTTCATGGTAATAGAACTGAGCAAGAGTTAGTTAAATGTTATCCCTGTGTGTTATTTTATTATATTATAGTATACTCGTATAATAGTCGTATATGGTATATTATATTTTATATGTAAAGTGCAATATTCTACATCTGTATGATCACGCCATCATATCATAACAATAATATATTATTATGCTATATCGATGACTCATCGTAAATTGAGAAATTAGATAATTATAATATTATAATTTATATAATATAATTATTATTAATTGTTCTTATCGTAGAGATTTTTGCGTTCGCGAATCGATAAATATGTTGTAATAAAATCGAAAAAGAAATTGGAAAGAATAAAATTATATAGTATATTATGACGTCATAATTGTATTATAAATTATAAATTATAATGATAATAAATGGCCAACGAAAAGAATTGTATAAAGTCTAAATCTTAATTGATATTATTTATTATTATATTAAAATGAATGTAAAACGATTCAGTTATTCATATATATGATATGTGTATATAATTTTAATATAGGTTTAGCGTTTAAAGAGTATTATATTTTATAAATTTAAAAAACGAAAAATAAATTTTTTTATAGAAAATGCGAATTCAAAATTAAATTATTTTTCGTATTCGTGATGAAATTGATATAATTATTCATTAAAATTGATAATATTATATTAGATACTATTACTAATTACTATTTACTATTATATGCTATAATATATAAAACATGAAATTCCTGACCTGACTTAAAATAATAAAATACAATCGTATTTACAATACCCGATTCGTCAGAAAGAAAAAATCATTATATCCATAATATATTATTATTCATATCATGTAAATACGTAATAACTTAAAAAACACATATTATTACCAAATAGGATACGTTCCCATTTTACATTTTATTTCTTAATTTTTTCACTACTTAATTTTTTTTTTAATGCTATGCTAAATATATAATTTATCCCTTATTTCTGCAATATTTAAATTCCGTTGAATTTTTAATTATATATAAAAAGTCTCTTTAATACCCATATAACATATATTTAATTTTGATTAGCTATACACATATTAATATAAAATATTCAGATTTTCTACACGATACATAGGTAAGTAAAATAATTTTATACAATAATAATTAAAATATACGTCTTGTCTCCTATATTATAATATAGTTTGAATTATGAAATGTATAACAATTTACTGAGGAATTCATATTTTATTTTCATATAATATAATGTATATATTATATAGGAATGGGATAAACATATAGTATTATATTATAAGTTATAAAAACACGATTCCATCTTCCATGAGAATGTCAAAGAATATTAACGAAAAAATATTCGTTTTTTTTAGTTAATCATCTTATATTTTAATTTTATTTAGCACAATAGTATAATAACATTAGTTATAATAAAATAATAACAAATTCTATATAATTTATACTTTTTATAATAATATAATACAGGTAAGTACGAAATGTATATAAAAATATTACGTATTATATTATATTTTTATCGTGTGAATATAATATACGTTATATACTCATAATATTAAACATATTTTATAATAATTAATATTGATAAAAAAATACTAACATAAAAGGAATTCTTTCATTATATGGAATAATGTGCGCGTGTGCTAAAATCAAAATGATGAACAGCACTGTTTAAGTATTTCATATTCTATATATAACGATTAACGATATTATATTCAACATTTGATCCAGAAAATTTAGACAGAAGGGGCACTTTATTTATATTTTTGAAAAATAAATGTTTTAAATTAATATTGATTTAAATAAAAATATAATTATTTAAATTAAATTATTTGCAAAAATGTTTTATTTAAATACAACGTTTTTGAAATATAATAATTGACCCAAAATTTTTCTGTGGTTCCTAGGCAAGAAGTTTCCATTATTGTATACATGTATAATATGTAAAACAGCTGATAATACCTATCTATAATTTCTATTTTATAATAACATTTACCTATTATAGGTACTAATTTTCTAATAGCAATTAATATTATAAGTACTAGTACATTATACATTTATACTTAGGTATATAGTTATATATATATATATATATATATATATTATATATCATTTAAATTTACAGAAAACAAGCATTTTTATTTTTTTGTAATATAAAAATATAAATTTTTATTTCAAATTTATTAATCTAGATATGAAGTATAAACGTACAATTTGAAATAAATAACGGATTATAAATATTTAAAATTACTGATAGAAATAATTCTTTTACTTTTTTATTACATAATAATTCATGTAATAAAATTACTTAATGCTTCACAAATAAAGTAATTCCGTAACAAGTTACTTTTGTTACTTTATTACCAAAAACTACACACACACATATATATATATATAGTCATATAGGTTTCTATATATTATTATTAATAATAAAGTAATAAATAATAATGTTAAGTGACGATATTATTTTATTTTAATATTTTAATTTTAATTTATATGAAAATAGTTAAAGAATTAGAATAACTAATAACATAATTTTATAATTTAGAAACATCGTATTTCGATGGTTTGGGCATTTTACATATTTAATATAATTTTTAAAATAAACAATATATTAATTTGTATGTGTATATTAATAAAATACATATAAGTTATAGTATATTTATATGTTTCATAATTAAAATTAAGTAGGTAATAATAATCATTGCGTTACAAGGATATGCGAGAATATAATTATATTTTTACATTGATATTTATTATAAAGATCAAATTCAAAATATAATATATAAATTTGAATATATAATACATATTTATATTTTATATATTTCATATTGATTATACATTTTATATGTATTTTTTGATATTTGATTTTGGTCAGTATGTCAAATAATTTAATATAATATGGTTTGAAGATTATAATAATATCAGTATTAATTCGGTTTCCTACATAACATAATATGTAGTGTGTACAATAAGATAAAACAATAATATATCTTACACAATAAATATAAAATATAATAAGTAGCTCATTAAAATATATGCATAATATAGGTTAGGTTAGTTATAAGCGTTTTTTTTTTTTTTTTTTTTTTATAATAATAATGAATCGATGATAATGACAGTGCTTTTATCTACATAGACAAAAATAAATTATGATGATTGAATAATGAATATATATTATAGACTAGAAAAATCCTATATATATTTTAATTTTTAAGTAGTGAAAAATGTTTTATTTTTATTTTCGATTGTGAAAAATTAATGAATAACCGCATGAAATGAAAATTATGGTCCGTATAATATTTAGAGTAATCCACGAGAGAATATAATAATTATTATATTACTATATTGAATATAGAATAGACTATTCTAGAATCAATGATATTGCCTTATTATAATATATCGTTGTCGTTGTAATCCCAGGCTATATACGCGATATACGGTCATACCGCGCACCGCTTCGGTCACGGTGAATGAATGTATACGGCGAGGAACATTGCATATATTATTATATAGGTATCGGTGCAATCAGAAATCGCGCACGATATTATACTTTGTGTATTCACACGATATTTATTTAATTTTTTTCACTGCGGGATATCGTAATCGCCCTGTATACATCGAAATTGCAACTCGCGCAACGTCTCAATAGTGTTTCATCAGCCACTATTTTTTTTATATCTTCAGCTTTTTTTCTTCAATATATAGGCTACCTGGCGACGACATACGACTTACTATTATATGATACTGCTATATATATTTGTATGTATGTGTATGTATACGTGTGTATACGACGACGCCGAAAGGGTCACAATTTTTTTTTTGTCTGTATGTCGTCTGAGTGCGTTATTTTTAGACGTTTCACATTCTTCGTCACCGTCACACGTCGACGCGTGCATAAAATATTTATACGTTATATCCTTATACCGCGGTACAAATTATAATATAATTTATAATGGGTATTGATTATAGAACAGACTATTCGTATAGACGTCGTATCGTTTATAAAAATATGTGATATGCCGAGGGAAAAGTTTAAAAAATTTTAAAATATACGTATACTGATATAATATTATAGTTTAAATATGAATATATTAATATTATATTATACTAATATAATTTTATCCGATAACGATACTTAATAGAATATTGTATAATTGCCAATAATTGGCATATATTTATATTATAATTTATAACTTATTATAATGTTATTTTCACACTATACAGGTACAACCGGTAATTTTTCTGCCTTCGAAAAACAAATAACTGATTATTATACCCTCAATGTTCAGTTCATTTGTTCGAAACTACATAAAATTTTTAGTCTGAAATTGTAATATGTAGTTTTATTTTCATAGTTTAGACTTTGAAGAAATAATATTATAAACTCGTAGGTACGTGTATAATAATATTATCGTCTTCCATGAACATTCCAACATTGTAATATATATGGGGTTGTTATTATAAATTTCAAGCATTATCACTATTATAGATCAATGATTTGTTATAAAATAAAACCATTACGCGTATACTCAATGCTCATACAATACATAATTATTTTGACAAACTATTATACTATTCATTTAAATCTGAAACCAACCCGATTGAGATAATAATTATAATATACGATCATAGACTATAACCTATACCTATCTGTCTACATAGCTATATTATTTGTGCTGTGATATTATATTATAATAATAATTCGTACGTTTTTAAATTATAATAATCGTTACTTCAACAACATACGCATATATAAATATAATACATTAATACCGTACACATTCAAGATTCAACCCTATATCTACGTATGACGCATCGATGAAACAAGATGATCTCTCTCCCTCTCATCATGTTTCTCTTTAATCTTTATATATGTTCATGCACACACACACAAATCCATAATAATATAAAATATATATTATATTTCATATAAATATAAATAAAACACAATAATTCATAAATTATAATATGTATAATATGGCGTCGTGTCTGATGGTAATCGCATATTATATTTAAAAATATATAATTATAAAACGCGTTGTGACACTAAACGTCGCAGTAACGACTTCCGGCAAAAAGATGATGAAATAATTTTCTTTTCTTGTATCATAAACTTGTATACACATTTTTATGGAATATAATATATATGTATATATTTATTATACATTTATACAGTTATAAACTTCAAAGTCAAACAACAATCAAATTAACGCAACGCGTGACATAGCTACATAATATTATATATTATAAATGATATAATACGTAAAGATATTGCTGCAATTATAATGGTTTATAGCGATACACAACCTAAAATCCTTAACTAACCAGCCTGTTAATTGTTATACTGTTCATATATTAATAACGGCAATATTTCATAAATTATATATTATGATAATGATAATTTAATTTTACAATAATTGGCAGAATTATTATTTAGGTATCTATATATATATTATTATAAATGAATCCCTATTTCCCTTTGTCACGCCATATCTTGAAAACGCCTTTACCGTTTACCTTGATTTTTTTTAATGAAAGAGTAGGTACATCACGGAGCAGGTTTTAGGCTTAATTTTAATTCTATAAGGTAATTAACTAATTAAGTCATTATTAAATTATTAAATTGAATTATGTTTTTCAATACCTCACAACGAAAAAACATATTTCTGGAGTACTGCAGGTAAATGGTAGTCATGGTAAAATTAAATGGTAACAAATAAAAGATAATATTATATAATATAAAGAATTATCTGATTAAACAGACGTTGTCCTGTCGGAGCTAAGAATATTCAATTTGAACTGGAATAAATAATAAAAAAATAATTATATTATATTATTATTATTCAATTATTATCTTCATATTGCATATTATATAACGTACATAGTAGAAATTCAATTAACCGTCACTCTCTGTTATCCGTCATCGGTTACCGTCGAAAAAAAAGTTAATTAGGCGATAAGACGATAATATTGCAGATTTGCAGATAAAAAAAAAAAAAATTTAGTTTAATATTATTTAGTGTGGTATATGTATATAATATGTAATAAGTATGATTTTAAAAATACACTCGTAATATACTTATATATATATATATATATATATATTTATATACTTTTTTTTGCAATATTTCTGTTAACCATCATAGTCCTGGTTCCGACTGTGACTGTTAATCAAGTTTCTACTATAATATATTTTATAAATGTATTTGCATGTTTATTTTATATACCTATAGGGCTATAGATAATAATAGATATATAACTAGTATATACACGATAATTATTTAATATTTGTTAATTATTAATAAACTATCCACTTTAATACTTTATTATTTATTATGATTATAAACGATATTACAATATATTGACAATATGAGTATTTATATTTTACGAATAGTCATAAATGAGCTAAGAATGTTAAAATTACGAAAGACAATGGAATTATAGGAATAATTTTATTAGTTCTCCGATATTTGATTTAATACAAACACGCCAAATCAGGATTCAAGGATGATAATAATGAAATACGAATACGATATACTTACGAGTACAGGTTGAAAATGACTAAACTTAACATGTCATGCTATAAGAATTTATTATAACATTTATGATACATTATAATTATAAATTTATAATCATTAATCATATTATATTATATAGGTACTTATTCATTGATAACTTTTAATTATATTATAAGTGTATAATGAACTTGTTATAAAAGTTCTATTATAATGCGTTCAGCGTTGTAATTATTATGCATATAGCAGACGAATTACTGCAGTTTTCACTTTTTCATCTTTTCGCAATTTCGCTTATCTACTGGGAAACGTTTAATGCATTTCAGTATAATTTTTTATGAAAAATGTATTATTTATTACCTATTTGATGACAATTGTATTTCATATAAAATTATAATGCGGATTTATATCAAAGTAAAAAATGACAACAATTTATACTTAGGTTTACATATAATAATTTATTCTATTTTATACGATTTTATTATATTTTGATAAAATTTGTGGCACGCAGAAATATTTTAACTACCGCAGACATAATAAATTCCACAGACTTATACATTTCTAATATTTTTAGTATTCTATACACACAATATTGTGATAATCCTTGAATAATTCAAATATAACTGTAGATAATTTAGATATTATGTAATTCCGGATTATAATATATTATGATGCGATTTGTGCATCATATATTTATATATATATATATTATATATCATATATATGTATACTCGAATATATAATATATACAAATAATTTTTTTTCAATTTACTCGTACATAAAAGTCATATAAACTTCATACATTGTAACTATACAAGCGTGAAAAAACAAAAGTGATAATAAATTTATATTCGTATTAAGTATAAATAATCACGTAATGACAACATATGGTCAATATATTATTATATCGAAATAATTTTATCTAGTCATTATGGTATACAATTATTTAAATAATATGAAAATTTAATTTTTTACCCGATATACAAAAGTCTTAAAAATTTACATTGGTTCATTAACTATAAATATGATGTAAAAGTGCATGAAAACAGATTTTACAGTACTAGTAAAGTTTTATAATAATATTGTATAGATATGCGTTTCATTAAATATTATTATTATTTTATTACAAAATTATTACAAATATCATATTTTACCCACTTACCGATAGATAATGTATAAATTATCCGGATATTGTACACCTAACTTGCGAGTTTTAACATAAATTAAAAACTGCATATAATACTGCATATTAATGCATGTATAAAAAATTATATAAAAGAAAATGACATCAGATTTGGAATAAATGTTGTATTATTTGCAATATTATATCTTAATACCGTTATCCTCATAGATATCCTCAAGAGGAGAGTTTGGGACTATAGTCCTCCTAAATTTGTAAATAATAAGACTTAAGTCCACCTAGTTCATTGGACTATAGCTATACTATACCTTTTTGGTCATTCTGTATTTCTACCTAAAATTTTAATAGTTCACGTAACATAATATATATATATATATATATATATATATATATATATATATATATATACATATAGGAATACCTGCAGCAAATATTGTAAAATGTAAAGAGTAAATTATTATTTAGTTTATAGATTTTCTAAAAATTAAATTTAAAAAATAATGTAGGTAATTATATATGTATTCGAAAAAATATGAAATACAAAAATAAATATTATAATCTACTCTATACAGACGCAATTAACACCACTCGACTATTACAGAATAATGTTCGTATTTTTAAATACCTTTTAAATAATTAAAACCGTCCCAATATAGTAAGAACATATTATGACGACTTCGAATTTTTGCCGTTGCAATGTTCACGTCATATTATAATATTAGTTTTTTTTATATGTATAGTTATTCCTGTATTGAATAGTGTATAATGTATATTATATAAATAGTTTTCACTGATCATTACGTTGGATTGGTTATGATTTTATAATAATATAATAATTTATTTTGTAAGTCTATTATATTAATTATATTATTAATTATTATAAGTATAACATACAACCTGCAATAATATAATATTATAATACACGTACGTACACAAATATACGCGACCGATATTATATAACGATAAAATTATGCTGAATATTGAGTGTCTGAGTCTCTGGACTAACGGACCAATTCGTATTATACTCGTATATATACAATATACATATAATATTATTATAATTTTCACACATTTAACTTATAGTCACCTCGTATTTCGTATATTATATTATTATATACCTATTATATATATACGCATATTGAAATAATGCGCGATTATACTGTACGATTATAATGTACATTATAATAATATATTATATTTCCGAAAGGGAATATTATAATGACATACTATTCTGTCAAGGTCGAATTTATACTTATAACGCAATACAATACGTTGCGGGTGCTTGTTCAGGATATATACGCACTTGAACGACGGCACGTAGTCATTCGTCACACACAATCACAAACATTCTGGCGAGCGATCGACGCGTGTATGTCTAACCCGAAAATCTTACCCGCAAATATACATATTATTATTGATATTATTATTATTATATATAAATTGTTATATTCATCATATCACCTGTTGTGATTAAATACATTAAATGTTATTAATACAGTCTACAATATAATATATCGGGCCTTAAAAAGTATTGAAAAATAATAAGAAATATATATCACATAGTACCTATATGTGATCACCCAAAAAAATGTTTAAGTTTCCAAGTTCAAAATTGACAGATTATCGTGAAATATTGAAATCAAAACATATCATCATTTTTTATTTTTCGGTGGTTTTTCCTATCATATAGGGTCAATTTTGAGGAATTCGAAAAATGGCTTAAATGAGGTACCAACTTCGTCTACTTTTCAACCAGAAACATATGCTATTCTTGGAAATCGGAACATTATTTCGGGTTGAAAAAGTGTCTTCAGACATAAAAACAAATAAACAAAAACGAAAAAAAGGACACATCATTGTAAAACTAATACATTATTCGCTTTGCTCAGAATTTATAATTGCAATTATTATGCTGTTAAAGATGAATTATAAGAAATGCATTAGATATTTAGATGTATCGATAACAATAATTATATTGTGTAATAATACGTATTATGTATATATATAATATTATATAGTATGTGATTAATCGAAATCAGCAGCTAATCATCTTGGCTCGTGAGCTGATTATAATAATATTAAATCTTTTATGTTTATATATTATATAATAACAACGTAATGTTACGTCGTTACATGCGTAGCTGGATCAATAGGTAAGAAGCATAATAATATTTTTATATTTATTATAATTATGGGTATGAGACACAAATATGCATATTGAATTATGTGTTAAAGACATTGATATTGATGAATGAATTAATATATTATACGACTTTAATATAATTCAATACAATATTATATTATTATTCTTATCAGTGGCGTACGCAGAATTGTTTCATGGGGGGAGGTTAATAAAAATATATTAAAAAATGTACAGTTTAAGTCTAAGCAAAATAATAATTGATCTTTATTAAATTTTTAATAAAATTTGAAGTCAATTTTTGGGGGGGGGGGGTTAACCCACCCCGGTAAGCCACTGATTGTTATTAATAATAATAATAATAATAATAATAATAATAATAATAATAATAATAA
>JAIUCT010000010.1:10881778-10896866 GCA_021307375.1 Tetraneura akinire
AATAATAATAATAATAATAATAATAATAATAATAATAATAATAATAAAAATTCATAATAATAAAATTAGTGTAATTATTTTCGTTTCTGTTTTTGGCGAACGCATAAAAACGCACACGTGTGTGTAGCGTGACGAGCGCGATGTCTTTACCAGTCATCACGTGCATTAATATAATATACACATTATATGCATTATATAATATTTTTTACGTTGTCGCGGCACAACAACGATAACACTTATAAAACGACGACAGCTTTACAACAATAACAATAATAATAATATTTTTTTTCATCGCGTATTCTTGTTATATACGATTTACAACAATTTTAATATTTTTAATGACGAAAAAAAGGTCGACGACGACGGTCGTATTTCTTTTATTATGCATATATTATAACGTTATTATTACGTTTAATAGACGGCGGTCGACTTGATTTTTGGCACGCGATCGAGTTTCCGAGTGTGACGGCCATCGCGTGTGGCGTGACGCTCGACACGTCATTTACGGTCGTTTTTTCATCAGCTTCCTGTCGCCGCCATCAAAACGAGTCGATGACAAATCGCTGATCAACCACGACAGTATAATACAACACAACAACAACAACAACAACAACAACAATAATAATAATAATAATAAAACTGTTAAACGTGCGCCGGAAAAAATAATAATAATGATGAAAATCTACGTCGTACCAGCAGCCTTTACAGCTGATTTAAGCCTATACAGATGATTATAACTATATAGGTTAGGTTAGGTATAGGTACTACGTAGTTGGTACGTAGTGGTCGGCGAATTGAGATGAAAGAAGATTAAATATAAGTGGAAGAGAGCGAGAGACCAATGAACCTGTATTTACATGTTCTTCTATAGGTAATAAATTCAATACCGTTTCATTATTAGTCACGTCACTGGATCCAATAAATTTTAAAATTTCCACGTGTATACGTAATATACGATTAATCTCTTTGTATAAATAATAAATATTAAAATGTGGTCCATTTACTTGGAGAATGTTAAAAATGTTGAAATCCAAAAATTATATAAACGAAAAATATTTTGGAATTTTTAAAAATTTTAAATATATGAAAATTTATTTCCAGATAATTCATTAGTTTTTACTGCGTCTAAATAGTTGACTAAACAATCAATCTATAAATTCTATTGTTAATAAAACTTATGTTTTATTGAAAATGCACGTTTTGAAAGTGCATTATAATCAAATAAATTGAATTAAAAATATTTATATTGTAATCATTATTCTTGAGCAGTTGAGCGGTATAAAGTATAGTTGTCTTGCTCATAAAAAAAATAACATCATAAAATTTACAAGTACATACAACATATCAACATTTACATATTATTATATTATATTCATTTATGTGTCAATGAGTGTGTATATAATACTCATGATAGTCTGGTATTCAAACAAACGATTATTGATTCTTGAATATAATTATATAATATAGTATAGTATAGGTAAGACTCGTACCATTGATAAAAATGTATCTAGTTATCAATGGCAGGCGTCGTAGTAAGTACATTACAATATGGTGTTACTATTTACGTTATGTGATCTCTATCACGTACTCAATAACGTTTAAATGTTAACGTGGTATTGTAAAGAAATACCACAATCACCACACGTGGTGCTACTATAAGCACTACCTATACTACCTATGCTATTCGTTATTGTTTAATATATGTACTGTTTGCACGCATGTGTGTTATGTGAGCACGCGGTCGAATTATCTATATAAATTGAGTATTTAGATTATACGTGCATAAAATACATTAAAACATATTATATATAAATAGATTAAACATCATCTCAACTTTTTGCACATGATCGTGATTTTTCTTTTGAAAATAAAAAGAATATTTTATCCGTATTATTATTTCATATAGTATTTTTTATCAATGAACTTTTGTATTCGTCATACTAGGGTTGAAATTTTCGAATTTTTTTCAAATAACGAAGTTTCAAACAGACGATGTTTTAATTTATTAACCCTTATTACCATATGATAGTTAATTAAATAACAATATCGTTAATTAAAAATGCAATTTAATTTTAATGGTGCATTATTTTAGTAAATCATTGTAAACTCTATTTTAAAAATAATGAATTGTAAATTAATTATTTGTATTAATTGACTAATTTATATTCGTCCACTTACTATCGACTTGTTCATTAGTTATTCATCGTTAATGACCATCAACTATAATAGTTCCCAATGTTCCCATTAAATCCCTAAATGCCCATTTAAATCAATGAATTTAAATTTATTTTTATTCAATATTTTAATGTTATTTTTCTATATCAGATCTAAATCCTAGCTAATTACCATAAAATTTAAAATTTATATATGTTACTTAAATAAATTAATAATATAAAAGAACTTACCAAATAGGTATACGTTATGTATAATATTTAATACTATAATATATTAATACGGTCATTATCATTAATGATGATCGAAAATTAAAGTATACCTATACTAGTCGTATTGCTGTAGTTATAGAGAATAGAGATATTGAATTTACTGGTAAAAAATTTTTGGTATCGAGCTCATATATTTACATATAAATGCTTATAAATTCATTATATATATATATATATATAAATAATAGCGTCAATTCATTGCGTATTAAATACGAATATTCTATATACCATAATTATTGCTCAAATAAAATAAGCATACGTAATATCAATATATAAGTATTTCATAATTTATACCAATATACATTTAAATCAAACATAATTCATAAAATACGATAAGGTTAACCATTGATAGTTGGTTTAGTGATAGGAACAAATTTGCTATAATTTTGAAAATAGAATATTTAAGATAATAATGTACTCATAATTTTCAATTACAATAATTATAATTAGTATTTATCAGTAATAAATCGACTCAGAATTGTACATAATACAAGGCTCACTCATGGTTACCCAATGGCAAATCGTAAATGATGAACAACCTATATTCTCAACTTGCGGTATTCCTCTCACGTCACATTATCGAACACATTATAACCGACTGTAGATTATATGACTATTTTTCAATATATCAAACAACCCTGCAGAAGGACCTCAAGGGCCGAATTCGACTTCTATATTGAAAATTTCTAATTAAGACACAACAAATTATAAAATTGTAAATTATAAATATATATTATATTATAATTATAATTTCAAATGGCCTTAGTTGCTTGATTTAAAAAAAAATTATAATATGTATGTATTTTATTCTAAATAGGCAATAAAATAATAATAATGAAAATTTAAAAAATAATTGTATTGTTTTTTTTATTATGATATAAGTACCTATACGTAATGAATTGACACTCTGTAAATTTCTACCACGATGAATTGACCGCGATAAATTAACGCACGATGAATTGACGTATATTCCCAATAAAGGTATAATACATATATCATAGTTTTCTGAATTGCAAATATCAGCATTTTTGGTAGGTATTCAATATTATACATAATAGAATAAAAGACAAAAATATTATTAATATATTATATTATATAAATTAAAACTATATGCGCTAAATTGAACACATTGGCGTGCTAAGTTATATTTCTCTTTAACGTTCACAATAAATCGAATATATTTATGACATAATGTTTAATATTAAAGGCGTGTATGCGTTTTAAAATTATTTTTCGTCACATTCGCATTATTTACCATTACTTATCAATTCGTTGGATAGCAAACGAATATGTGGTTAAATATAAAATCGCTGACGATAGTAACTAATAGAGTAGAGTATATCGTATAATAATATATTATGTATAAATGTAGGTATACGGTTTGGTTGTCTCTTGTATACTCTACTTCATCAAGTTTGTCATCGAAAACGTTATAATAATAATCAAACATTAATATAATAAACAGGATGATTTTTTATTGTAATCCAGTATATAACTTTAAAAATATAAGTAGTTAATTTTTAGAGAAAACAGTAAAATGATATTACACATTTTGTTTTTACTTTTTCATAGTATAAATATTTCTACTCCCATCGTTTATATATTATATATTAAAACTATATAAATTTTTTTATTACATATAAAATGTTTAAGGTAATCTTTTCATTTTCAAAAGTTTGCAGTAATATCAATGTATCGATTACGTATTATACATATAGCTCGTAGTTGTTACTGTACAATGCCTCCGTCAATATTTTAAAACGATATAATTACTCCGAAAATATTAATAGCATTTTTAAAACCACCACGAATAAATTTCTATAAAAATATACTATTTATAAGAATTTACTATTTAAAATATATGTTATTATTTAAAAATCAAAGTTGATATTGTTTTACCATATACAATAATAAAGGATGATGATGGTAGAAATAATTAAAACCATATAAAAAAGCATAAAACAAAATCTGTAAAAATGTTTTCATAATATTTTATAATATACCTATATTACTTATATTTTCAAATATACACTGACTGGGTTACAAAAAAAAAAAAAAAAAATAGTTTTAATAATATATATTAGTTATTAGTTTTAATAGTATATATTATAGTAATTACTAATTAATAATAAAGTATTAAATTAATAATTAGGTATACGATATATATATAATATATTCTGCGTGATAGTTTATTATTTGTATTTTACATATTAGTATATTACTATGTTGGCTTATTGTATTTTTTACATGGTATCAATTCTACGCCACCATATCATCATAATTTATATATCAATGTCCAATAAAATACTATATTATAAATTATATTTATTATTAATAATCGTTCAACCAGTGTGTAATTTTCTAAAATTCTACCACGCGTGTACTCGCAGTCTAGTTATGTATTTACAGTTATAGTTACACTTATAATATTAATAGGTATATTAAATTTATAATTATTATTACATTTTGACACAAATTATATATAATCCCAATGAACTTTAATTTTTATAATATTTTATAATATTATGCTACTTTTTATTAGGATTTCGTTATTAATTAATATATTCCCTCGAGTCCTGACTTTATTTTTCTATATATATAATAGATTATATTTATATAATATTACCTTACCCGACACCGTCACCGTCACAGACAAAATGAGTCAACAAATTTCATGTCATTTCAAATTTTTCAAATTTCAAATTTTCATTTCAAAAGTAGTCATAAATCTAAAAACATAAAATTATTATAAAGTTAATTAGATTAAAAATTATGAAAATGTTAATTTATTTTAATAATATTTTTTAATTATTTTTTTATATAATATAATGTTTATAAATAAATATCATGCATATTACATATAATAGATACAAATATAGACAATAGTTTATTATTATATTATTGTATCGGCATATCGTAAAAATACAGTATAGGTATAGGTATAGGTACACAGATTATAAACATACGGGAAATGGTAAATACTAAATATATAAATATCAATATTAACATTATTCAATGTATATATTTATATACGTATTGATAAAAATCAAATCAAATATTAAGACATTATATTATAGTCATCATGTTTAGACGTTTAGTTTATTACTTATTTGTTATTACTAATATATATAACTTATTAGTTATTATATTATACTAGATACATTAAGTGTACTATTACTTAACCATAACTGATAAGTGCAATTACTTTGATTATATTTTTGACAATATATTTTTATTTAATTTATTACTTCCGTTTACATATTGAAAAATTGATAAAATGTATTTAAACTATTTTAATTAATAATATCATCTATTACTACCTAGTACAAATATTCGATACTATAATAATTACGCAAAAGTTCACGAATATAACTATGAAATAAATGATAGTGTACCAATTCTAAATTAATTTAATGATGTTAATATACACTATTTCATAATAAAAATTAGATAACATTAATTGTTTTTATTTTTGTTATTATTATTTTATTTTATTAGCTTTCATTTAAAAAACCCCCATTATAACATTTATAGTTATTTTATTGACTTAGAAGATGCCGCACCAAGGTTTGTAATCTTTGTCTCTCGCACGTGTAGGTACTATGTATAACAAAAATAAGTTCACGAGATCAATATTATTTATAATTGGGAAATGAGAAATAATTTTACAGCAAAATAACTTATTAAAAAAAATATTGAAAAAACAATATTTTAGAATTTAGAGAGCATCTCATTACCTTTTTTCTCAACATATAGTATATAGATTAAAGTATAAAAAAATATGTTTTTTATAATTATTATCATAATAAAAATAAAAATTTAAATCTAAAAAAATATCTATTTCTAACATTTATTAATTATTTTAGTTTAAATTTATATATTTCTGAATAAAGATAACAAATTTCGTCGCAGTGTTGAATAAAATGTGCAGATCTAGGCAATTTTTAGAAAATCACAGACACGCGAAGTAGCGTGTTTAATCTCGAATAATTCAATAATAAAAAATTTATAATTATATAAATAAGTACATAACTATAATATTATAATAATTGTATATAATATACTTAGTTTAACTTAAATCTCATTTATATTTTATACATACTACAGATGTATTTACTTGTAAATTGACTAAATTGTAATACAACAACATAGCACTATATTATACGTGTAAAAGAGTGTGAAACATTCAAACACTTTACTCAATAATTTTTTTTTTTTTTTTTTTTTTTACTGTTACTGTTACTGTTTTTACTGTTATTAAAAGCGTAGATATATATCATATACAATAATAGAATATATTTTATTCCAAATTAGGTATATTTTAATCTATTGTTATTTTATAATATACAATAAAACTATTAAAACTAAACATGAAACAAATATCGTGTTTGAGACATTATATTGTGTAAGATCGTTTAATTGATATAAGGTATAATATTTAAAGTTAAAGCGCCTAAGTTTACAATGCTAATGAAATGACGTGTATCGTGTATTATTAATTATTACCACTTTTGACTAGATAACAATACTGTTTCGGCGGTTTATTGTTTTGAAGTTTATTTCCCATACAAAAACGAAAATGTTATAAATGGTTTTTTTTAAATGTGACCGCATTTTTGTGCGTTAAGGATCACATTGAATTTCCATTATTTAATCGATTCCGTCTGCGGTCGTACATTTAAAATTTCAATTTTCAAAATAATTACGTTCAAAGAGTCTCTAGTTCAAATTTCAAGGTCTCCCGGAAAAAAACTCTATATATTATATTTTTAAGGTAATACTTATTTTACAGTTCATGCAATGAACATATATTTTAACAATATTATTAGGTATTTAGGTATATATTGATCGTTCCAAGTTCCAATAGACATTGAATAACAATATATTATATATATATATAATCTTACTAAATTATTATATAAATATAAAATTGTAATCATTTAAATTAAAATAAAATACAAATGTTATAAATTATGTTGTCTGTGGTAATATACGTAATAGTAATATAATTGCTCTATAAACTAGTCTGTTGGAATAATTAATAAAATAAATTATAGTTTATTAATATTTACATCAGTAAGGTTTGTACGGAACAAATCCAACTTAATATTGCATATTATATCGTGCCAAATGATTAAAAAATATATTATAATTTATAAATAATGTAATTACTAATTATACAATTTATATAATTGTGAACTTACGTATATTACATGTTACGAGATAAATACAAATATTCATTTCGTTTGATATTTTCACGAAAAACGCACGGAGCACACTATACGCATCGTGAAAACTATATCGATGGTTAGAGACTTAGAGGTACTTTGGTAAATAGATACATATCACCTAGGTATGTATATAATATCTATGTAACTATGTATGAATAAATATATAATTTTATAGTAATTTTGTATTTAATTTATAATAAGTTTAAAAGTCGTAACGTCATACTCGTAATATATAATTATTTGTTTTTACAATTTAATATCTTTACCAAAATTTGGATATATATAAATATATATGTAGTTATTAATATTATTTATATACGAGTACATTTATATATTGACAATTTATGACTTTTGTATGTAGATATATATAGAATTATGCTATGAAACATTAAATATCTTATTTACATCATAAAGTAATTATTTTTTAATGGTTTATACGTATATATTGTTAGAAATATATGAAAATATATTTATTTACAACTTAAGTAAATATGCATTATCAATACGTTATAATACTAGTTTTCAGGATTGCAATTTACTTATTTTTACTTCGTTTTTATATTTTAATACGTATTAATATAATATAATTTATTATTATATATATATATTTATTTATATATATATATATAAGTACTACAAACAATGTATATGAAAATTGAAAATTATAATATTCGATATTCGATATTATTTTAATAAAGTTTATATAATTTTATAGATTTAATAAATAAATATGTAATAGATATGTAAATAAATATCGAATATTTTTGATAACCATTGCACTAAAAAATATGACCTTGTTCAATGACCTGAAATTTACAATTATTATGTTAAGTATAAATTTTTTTTATAAATT
The DNA here is from genome assembly GCA_021307375.1 of Tetraneura akinire. NCBI lineage: Eukaryota > Metazoa > Arthropoda > Insecta > Hemiptera > Aphididae > Tetraneura > Tetraneura akinire. Next base: position 10,890,307 of record JAIUCT010000010.1, read on the forward strand.
TATGAGTTTTTAAATATAACCTATAATGTAAGGCAATTGAAACATATTTTATAAAACCTATGGTATCAAATAAAACAAAAATCACGTTTTATCGTATCGTTATGATATGACGATTAAAATACTAATTTCGTAATTAGTACCTATAATATTAATAATTAAATATTAGTCAATTTAAAGTTATTATCGATAATATTATAATATAAAACGATTCGAGAAGACATATTGCATCCTTTAAATTAACAAATTTGTAACGTTTATTCAGTTATAGTAATACTGTCAAAGAAGTTTTCACATGAAGGTAATCGTTTATGTGTGTGTTAATTATATCAATAACCGTTTGGCAATTAGCCATTAACTATACGATATTATAATATATATATAACAAAGTAACTCGTTCACTATCTATTCCGTATTAAATATTTTTTTAACGACAAGAAACATGAAACGAAAACAATAACAAAAATGTAATGTTTCGTACCTAATTATTACATATTAGTGATTATACAGTTATACAGAATAGAACTACAGAGTAAAATAACAATTACAATGATAATAAATGCCTATATACATTATGAATTATGGTGAATAGTAAGTTGTCGGTTCTCGGTTGGGTATATTATATAGTGAGGATGGCGTATAAAAATTCAAGTACGTATATACGAAAACACTTGCATAGTTGCATGCACTATGCACATATTGAACTTTTATATTTATTAACGACGAATAATAATTATTAGTTAATTATTAATCATTAAGTCAATGGAAATAAATTATTATTAAATAAAAATCGTGTAAATCGTATAAATGAATAATTTAAATAATTATTATTATTGTACTCTGATCGTTTTAAGGTTGAAAACATTGTGATTTGTAGCCGGGAACGGCAGTGTTAATGATTCTCGATAACAAATTATCGTCTACATTGATTTAACAAAATTTGAAATTCTCACGCCTGGATTGCACACACATACACAAATACATGATTAATAATTTTTTCTCGTTTTATTCCATCGATTATCAATTCAAGTTTTGCCTTTGACCCAATAAAATTAAGAGGGCACACATTAATTATTACATTATAATATTGTAATATTATATTATAATATATTAATATTTAATATCTATATACGCAGTAATTTATTAATAATAAATAATGTATTACTATATAATATATACTATTTACTACTATATAGTATTCGATTAGACTTGTGCGTGTAATCATGGAATTAATTGCACATATAAATTACACGCATTAAGATAGAATTGAAAGTATATAAAAAATATACTACATAATATAATACGCGCGTTATTTAATACGAACATTACCAGAAAATATACCAGAAAATGCGTTTAAAACTCTATTACTATAATATTAATGTATTATGTATAGTATATAAATTAGATTTATAATTTTAAGTTTTTAATTTTTTTGTGAAGGTATACTAAAGTCTAAAAATATTATTAATATTTATTATTTATGTTATCTGTAACCATCCAATAATTAATGTAATATGTAACATATTATATTACTATAAATTACAATAATAATACAGTTACACATTATTTATTAAAATATAATATGTAATTCTCTATTATCATAATATATAATACTTATACCATATATATAAATTTTATTATAATATATATATAAGCTCTATAAAATTTACTTAATGATAATAATTTTGAATTTTTTCTTTCACTATAAGGAATACAATCAGTTTCACTTGTTTCTATCTACATTAAACTATACCTATATATTATATATTAAACATCTAAATTCTAAATATTACATAATAAACATAACTGAAATGTATTATAACACAATATTACAAAGAATAACCTATATATAACCTATATATCAAAAATACAAAATATTTTTATTATTTATTATAATTTATTAGATATTTCATGTAATAATGTAATTAAAATATAAACGCCATATTATAAAAAATAAATATTTATAGACAGATTTTCTGTACAACAATTCTGTTTAAATATTTTTATTGGTAAATAGAAAAAAAATATTAGGGCCTTTGGGCTACTGGGCTCCAAACCTGGCCAACTCATAATCCGGCACTGATACTACATAAACAATTATTTTATTCTTAATGATAGTACATCTTATAATTTATGAGAGACGATGATAGTGAAATATTAATTTAGTATTATTCTTAAAACTATATTACAATTTATAAATATTGCAGAGTATTACGGGATATCAAATCATTTCATTCGCAGAATAATTAAATTTTAATTCTAATTTATCCATTAATGACATAAATGTTAATGCTAGGATATTAATGATCATTATATTTATATTTAATATTCCGATATTCGGATCATAATTTAATATGAGATCATCAAGACAGTAATTATTTAAAATGAATAATAACATAATTAAAATTAGAGTGATATAACGTAATTAAAACACTATTATTATTATATGTATAGAAAAAATCAATAAATTTAAAATAATAGCATAAATTATAATAAAAAAGAGCTGATACTCCTGCCGCATAGATACAGGTGTACAAATCATAGTGTTTAATTTAAATTAGTATTTGAATGCAATGATAAACCATTGTATTTGAAAAAACGATCCTGAGCAAAATTCAGTCAGACAATGTAGGTATCAGGTATAGATTAAAATTATCTATTTATTTAGAATATATTTTTTATTTTTAAATAAGAAAATAAAATAGTAATCAAATCATTTACATAATTTGTTAAGAATTATTGTTGATTGTAATATTGACATTCTTCATTTTGATGGTTCCATAGAATTTTTAGGAAATATAAGGGTTCTGCGAATAAAATAGTTTGAGAACCGTTGTTCTAAAATTATTGTTAAAATAATTTATTGTAATATAATAACTGAATTTGGAAATGAAAGACCATAATTTAAATTATTACTAAGTTCTTATAATTAACTATATAAGTTATAAATAATGTTATAATAAGTATATTATGTATATCGTATATCTATTTATATTATACTGTTATACAGTTAAGGGCGCCCATCTATCAAAATTTGGGAAGAGGGACAACAAACAAATTTATATGAGTATAAGAAAAATTCTAAGTAGGTACTGAAAATAAAATAAATATGCGATAAATTTTAATAATATAATATAATAATTTATTATTCATATACAATTTAAAAATTTCCTGCTCTTATTTGGCGTTGGCATTCTATAAAATAATTATAAGTATATACTTATATACAAGTATATATATATATATAAGCTTATATTATTACAACCTATTAATTATATAAAATGTATCTAATATTTATATAGTTTCAAAAGTACGATTAGGTAAACTGCAAGGTTTTATTATATGAATGTTACATATTTAAACATAGGTATCATCTGACATAATCTAATAGTTTGTGTTCTACCTGTTGAACTACTATAGGTATATGTACATTCCAAGCATTCCAGTGACCAGTGACAAAAATCTTCTAGGTATACACGAATCACTTATACATTCTTTGTTCATTCTCGGAAACAATTCCATTTCGCTTTCCATACTTAGTTCTACTGTTATTACCCAGTCATCTCCATTTATAATACGCCTATATTAAGCTTTTTTTTTCCTTTAGACAATGATCCAGTTTCTTTTTTATTTCTCAGAACACCTATTATAAATTGGCAGACTCGTATAAATCCAACTAAGGTAGTTAAAGAATATATTTGTTGGGTCGTCGTAATCAAAATCATTTGACAAAATATTTTCCTAATTTAAAATTATAACTGAAATTCTTGTATATTCAATTATTAATAAATTATTATGCACGTTTCTTATCAATAAATTTAATCCGTTGCGAATATATGCATAAACGCATTTTTTATATTTGTAAAGAGATATTAATAAAATAATAATGGATATTTTATTAAGTTAAGTTCTTCGCGTGCCATTTATTAATTATCATTAAAATGTATTTGTTACATTTCCTATTATTATTATTATTATTATTAACTATACGTATTATTTAAATAAAATAAAAAAATATATAATATAAATTTATTGTATCTCACCGTGAATAGTAGAAAAAATAATATATTTAACCATATTTATGCTATATAGTAGTACCTATAGCATTTATACTATATAATAAAGGTTAATATTACTTAATCATGGTTTTCAGAAGAATACTACTGAGGCATTTACAATAATTTATATATGGCAAATATACGGATAATAAGACGACATCGGTATATAATATCATCTCTAATATTCTATATAAATATTGTCGGTTAAAAGAACCACGTGACGTAAAACAATTTTTTTTCAAATATGATCTCATAATATAAATTATATTATAATATATTATATCGATTGCATGCGATGATGTAATTTAATCGACGGGTTTCTCGCCAAAATCATAATATAAACGAGATTTCGATTATACACTTAAACAATAATTATAACGTTCGTCGTCCGTGTATAATTTTTTAATATATATTATATTTTAATATTATAATATATGTAGTATACGAGTAATGAGTGTAAGTATAGTAAGTACACCATTAAACCCCCGGTAATTGGTAGGTATATATATATATATATATTTATATAATATATATAAATAATACAAACGCAAAATAATCCTTGAGCGTCGGCTTAATTATTTCACCAAATATGAAACAAACTGTAGTCCCATAATAATATAGATATATTGCACTATTGTAGTATTATAATATATAGTTTATATTCTCATTATAAATTGTGTAATCATTTTGATGGTGTATCATCTATAATAGATGGATATTAATATATTATTCTATATAATAATTAATTGATTGTGTACTTGTGTATTATAATGTGTATTATTAATTATTATTATTATTTTTATAGTTTTTTTTTATTTTTATCAGACCGTTATTGGAAATAATTTGCATGTGTATATACGAGTACATTCTCATACAATATCTCTTGCAAGACATTAAATAATAAATATTATACGTTATATATTGTACTGTATTATTTTATATTACGAGTATTATCTTACGTCCACGTATTATATAAAGTTATTTAGTAGAACACAAAATATTCTGTGGTAATATTCTTATATATAATATATACTAATTATATAGTAATTATTAATTATTTTTACAAAGCAAAGGAAGGGATATTGGTGTGAAAGGAATACAGGTATAAAGAGGATAGTGTTGAATTTTGATTAACATGTGAATGTTGATAAATCATTACATTCTTGAAAACGATTTTGAATGAAGTTCATCAGATAATGTATGTACTACCGTACTGATTAAAATTTTTACATTTATCTGTCTCTACGTTTATAAGTCATTTATCATAAAACCCCTAAATGAGATACCTAATTACCTAAATACCCAAATCAGACAGTACTTGCCTCAGAATCGTTTTTCGAATGTAATAAATTTATTATTGCATTCAAATGTTAATCACAATTCAACACTATCCTCTGTACACCTGTATCCCTTCCCTTGATTTTTATGCACATGCACACAGTTACAAAAAAAAAAAAACAAATAAAAAACGAAAATATAATATTCACAATTAATTAGAACTGAGTTAAGAAAATATATTTTAGCTTCAATAAAATTTTCAAAATTGTTTGTCAATTTTATTTAACATTATTGTATAATATTGAAATATAATAAGAAAAATCCATATAAATACTTTAATACTTTAAATATTGATTTTACTCAAATTTAAAATTTAAACACACATAAAAAAAATTGATAATTAATATTTTTCTAATTTTTGGGATGTACCTATTTCAATATATAAGTAAGTTTCAATAAAATTTTAAAAATATTTCAAAATATTTTTGTCAATTTTATATAACATTATTGTAAAAGTATTGAGAAAAAGATGAGCTGATACTCCTGCCGCACAAGGATACAGGTGTGCGAATCATAGCGTTTAATTTTAATTAGAATTTGAATGCAATGATAAACCATTGCATTCGAAAAAACGATTCTGAGCGAAGTTCAGTCAGATTATAATTTTTGTTTGAACTAAAAATATCAACTTAAAACAGCTATAAAAAAAAAATTGATATTAGGGATTTTTCTAATATTTTAGTATGATGTTAAGTAATATGTAAGTATACTTCAGTAAAATTTTCAGACCATAATACCTAAAATTGACAATTTTATCAAACATTATATACGTAAAAACGAGAATTTTACGAAATATTTAAAGTTCAATATTTTGTAGAAAAATTAACATAACAGTTCCAAAATTATACCACATATATATAGTAGCTATGTGAATATCCAAAAAAAATTTCAGGTCTCTATCTTAAAAATTGCCCGAGTTATCGTGAAATATAGAAATCGAATTAGTCGAATTCATTTTTCGCGAAAAATGCCGTTTTTTCGTCATTTTTTCGTCATTTTTTCGTCGTTTTTTCTACCGCTTAGGGTCAATTTTGAGAAATTCGAAAAATGACCTAAATAAAGTACCAACTACATTCACTTTGCTACCGGAAACATACCCTATTCGTGAAAATCGGAGCATTATTTCGGGTCATAATTTTGTTTACAGACATAAAAAAAAAAAAAAAA
>JAIUCT010000010.1:10898312-10958914 GCA_021307375.1 Tetraneura akinire
AATCACACATCATTGTAAAACCAATACATTCTTCGCTTCGCTCAGAATCTAAAATAATAACAATAATATAGGTGCTATTGTACGGATTCTAAGATTTTTGTCTAAACTAGAAATATCAACTTTAAACAGCTATAATAAAAAATTGAGACTTGGGATTTTTCTAATAATTTTATATAATGTTAAGTAATATGTAAGTATACTTCAGTAAAATTTTCAGACCTTCATGCCCAAATTTATCAAACATAATATACATAAAAATGAGAATTTTAGGAAATATTTAATTTTCTATATTTTGTAGAAAAATTAACGTATCGGTTCCAAAATTTTGTCCCATATAAACAGAATCTATATGAACACCCAATTGAATTTTAAAGTCTGTACGTTTAAAACTGAATGAGTGATCGTAAAATATTGAAATCGAATTCGTTGAAATTTCAGTTTTCGTATCGCATGGGGTCAATTTTGAGAAATTCTAAAAATGACCTAAATAAAGTACCAACTACATCCACTGTCCAAACGGAAACATATGCTGTTCGTGAAAATCGGAGTATTATTTCGAGTAGAAAAAAGACACACATCATTGTAATACCAATACATATTTCGCTTCGCTCAAAATCTAAAAAATTTCGAGACAGTAAGAAGAATAAAAAAAATAATTAAAAAACTAAAAATTAAGGAATTGTGATGTTATATATGTATATCAATATGATATACAAAACTTAAAAAATATATAGATACTGATAACTATATGAATCATTCATCCTATTCAAAAAATAGACATACACACACGTACACAGGTGCCTCATCGATGACAGCAATAAAGCGCTGTTCGTTCGAAGGAGGCGGGGCACCAACCGGAGCCCGCAGGCGTATCGAAGATCCCAGCAACAACCTCTTTCGATGATTCCGCGCCGCCGTTGTTGTCACTAACGATGAAATTAGTCTGATCGTCCTTCGCGTATTCTCTTCATTATAACTACCCTCCTTGAAGTCTAACTATCCATACAGTGGCGTAACTGAGATAAATATTAAGGGGTGAAAAAATTTTACTTAAAAACTTAACTAAGCTAAAAAATTCGTTAACTTGCCCAGCCTTGTATTAACTTGTATAGTGTGTACTATAAAATATAATGTACATACCTATTACACACAAAAATTACTGTAAACATAATATCAAGGGGAGCAAAATTATAACTTTGCCCTTCAATAAAATCGCAGAGAAAGAAGAGCTGATGATACTCCTGCCGCTGGGATACAGGTGTGCAAATTATAGTGTTTATTTTAATTAGAATTATTTGAATGCAATGATAAACCGTCGCATTCAAAAAAACGATTCTGAGCGAAGTTCAGTCAGATAATGTAGGTATTGATTAAAATTTTGACTTTTTTTATTAAATATTTAAAACGAAAAATTTTATCCCACATTTAGGGACCATATAGGTAGTATAGGTACACATATAATACATAAATGAACATCCTATAAAATTTTCTAGTCTCTAAGTTCAATATAAATGCTCATAAAATCCCTTGTCACCTAAATGCCTTTATCTTACAGAACTTCGCTCAAAATACTTTTTTCGAATGCGATGGTTTATCATTGCATTCAAATTCTAATTAAAAGTTTTCGTGAAAAATGCCGTTTTTTCTCTCGCATAGGGTCAATTTTGAGAAATTCAAAAAATGACTTTAAAAATGTACCAACTACATCCACTTTCCAACTGGAAACATATGCTATTCGTGAAAATCGGAGCATTATTTCAGGAATTCAGGTAGTAAAAGGTGTCTTCAGACATAAAAAAAAAGACACACATCATTGTAAAACCAATACATTCTTTACTTCACTCAGAATCTAAATATTGTTTTAATACAATTATATTTATTTATTTAATAGAAGTAGAAAAATGTATTATCAGCACTTTACTTTAAATATATATTTTATTGTTAACTTTCAATTTTTCAAAAATGTGTATATACCTAGGTAATCTAACTTATCCTATATGTTTCTAATTTTTAGTATTATACTATTATCTATTACTTATTTTCTTCATTTAAAAGTATAAAATATACATATAGTTTATTTAGTAATTTACAGAACTTTTCTTTTCAATATTTAAAAATCAAATTAAAATAATTAATTAAATATAATTAGTTTATCCAACTAATAATATAATGTCTTTATTTTATATATATATATATATATTATATATACCTATATATTCAAAAATAAAATTATATTTTTCTTTAGAAACATAATTTTTAAAGTCCAATTATATAATTATAGTGCTTTTTTATCTAAAATTATAATAAATCACTATATTGAAGAAATAAACATGTTTTTGAAAAGTTCTTTTTGTGGAAAAATAATACCATACGTTCATACCAGTAAGGCAGTAAGGGAATATGGTATTTAGAAAATATAACTGCATCTATAATTATTATAATATATATTTGGTTTAACATTTTAATGACAAATGATAAATATTTTATTACATTACTTATATACAGGGTGATTTTTTTATCATGATCCAGCGAATAACTTTAAAAATATAAGTAGTTTTTAAATTATTTTTTTTTTAATTATTACTACACATTTTGATCTATATTTTTTCATAGTTATAATATTTGTACCCTCATCTCTTATATGATAAAACAATATCAACTTTTAATTTTCAAATGGCAACATATGTTTTAAATAGTAAAATCTTAAAGAATGCATTTAAATAAAATTTTAGACGTGCAGTTTGTGGAAATCCGACTTATACTTCACGAGTAATTAACATTTGAAAGTATAGACGAGGGGAGTTCGCGGTAACATCAACAATAATCGACATATCGCATCGATAATAATTAGATGATTTCAAATTTCGCAACATAATCGATATTTGGTTCAATATCAATTACCAACATCGATAATTTGAAATCATCTAATTATTATCGATGCGATATGTCGATTATTGTTGATGTTACCGCGAACTCCCCTCGTCTATACTTTCAAATGTTAATTACTCGTGAAGTATAAGTCGGATTTCCACAAACTGCACGTCTAAAATTTTATTTATATGCATTCTTTAAGATTTTACTATTTAAAACATATGTTGCCATTTGAAAATTAAAAGTTGATATTGTTTTATCATATAAGGGATGAGGGTACAAATATTATAACTATGAAAAAATATAGATCAAAATGTGTAGTAATGATTTAAAAAAAAAAATTTTAAAAACTACTTATATTTTTAAAGTTATTCGCTGGATCATGATAAAAAAATCACCCTGTATAACATATAAGTATATAATTAATAGGTATTTTAATAACTATTCAATATTCTTATGTCTTTACAAAACTAATGAATAGGTATAACAAATAAATAATAATGCATAGGAAAATACCAACAAGGCTATTAAACAATAAAGGTATTTTAATTGATGTTTTTATCTCTCATTTTAAACATTGCATAAAGATGGATAGGGAATTTATTATTTTAATTGTATATTAAATTCGGTATATTACTATCGTTTTTCACTCATTAATACCTACAAGTTATAATTTTCATATAGGACGATTAAGCAAAATAAAAGCCACAAGTCATGTAAAAATATAATAACCGATAAACTTCTTTTAACATATTGTAACGTTTTAATTCAAACTGTAGAATGTTATACCTATTTACGCAATAATTTGTCCATGTAGGTAATATTTTAATTTTAAAATTAATAATTATTATTATAATATTGACATACCTATAATAAATTACTCCGATAGAATCTTTAAATAATTATAATATATATTTATTATATTATAATTATAAATTTATAAGTAATAATACAAGAGAAATAGACATTAAAATATTAACAATGTTATTATAATATGAAATAGAAATATTATATTGTTTAATTTCAAAATGGCATATAAACATCACTTACTGTAAACGTCTCGTAATTACAAATACTTGGAACTTTGGAAAAAAAAATTAAATCAAAAATTACTAGGTATAAACTATAAATGTTACCTAATTACCTAATTAAGTTTTATTACTCTATGATGTAAGATGTAACTGCGGTATATCTGGTTTCTGGTATATTCGAATCTCATAGATGTTATAAATTAATTACGAGGGATCCAAAGACGTGATGTTTTAATATATTATACGATATACATGAAAATTGGTCGTACGCCTTGCAATAATGAATAATTAATAATATTATGTGATCCGGTGAAACGGAACGTTTGTTAATGACGGTTGAGTATAATTTTTTTTTATTCGTCTCGTGATATTATTTTATTACACTGTTATTTCATGCAGGAAATTCGCAAATGGGAAAAGAAAAAAATCTGTTCGCGCGTGCAAGATTCAGCCTGCAGGTCGTGAATTATCATATTATAGGTATGTTTAAAAATAATAATATATATAACGACTACACTTCGAATATTCGCCAACACGCACGACAGAGAAAGACCTAGACCTAAAACGAGCGATCGTTCTTCGCACGTTACAGTATAATATTACACTATAATATAATATTAATTATAATTTATAACCTATATAAGTATATATTAATATAATTATAGACGGTCGAAAGTTGTTTCTGGAATTTCTAAATGAATCATCGGCTACAATCGAATAATAATAGTAGGTATATTATCGTTATCATGAAAAAAAAAAGCTATAACCAATAAAATAATATTAATACAAATTAAAGCGATTTTTGAACGTACGTACGGGAATACGGATTGATAGTGGTTGCGACTTGCGACCGTGGTTTTGGTGGTGGTTGCGTCGGTAGATGAGAAAGACAGTGGTGGTGGCGGCGGCAACCGTACACCTTGTAGATTCGGACGGCGGCCGGCAGCCAGCGGGTCTATCCATTCAGTACGGCCCCCCCACTGAGCAAACCCTATATAAAGCCCATTTACCCGCCTCAATTTGAAACAGTATGTACGCGACGAACTGCACGGTGCACACGTGAATACCGATTTTACTGCTTTATACACTCGTAATAATTATCTAAAATTTATTATAATATACTTACGATACGATATATTGTATTATTTATTATTGTTATTATTTAATACTATACGTCTCGTGCGTCAAGATTAAAACAGCATTTTAAAAAATAAAATAAATATATTTTCAATTTACCTTATAGACTCGAACACTTTAATTTTTCATTTATATTTATTTTAATTACTTATTGGTTTATCGATAAATATTTTAACGCATAGCAAATATTATTATTATTGGTGAATAATAAACACATACGTTTGCATCAATGACGACCGCCGCCGAAACATTTGAGTCAATTATGCACAGAAATAACACGACATTACCGCAGACAGTCCAAAAGTCCGACAGGAAAGACATGGTCGCAACCACTAACACCGGAACCGTTTACAAGCCGAACACGCTTCTGATCGCTACTTTCTCGCTGGTATTGTGTTTCTGTTTACTCTCCACCGCCGGTGCGGCTTCCGTCCATAAAAGGGTAAGGGATCGTGTCACGCCGCGTTGTGTAAATAACAATGTGTAATAATAATAATAATAATAATAATAATAAACGCATAATAATATTACATTTTTTTTTCCTCTCTGAAAGAAACACTTTAATTGTAGTCAGATTTTTTTTTTAATTTAGCGTTTTTGTCGTATTTCAGAGGTCTATAGCTTCGGCAACCGAAATCATGACGACCCCATTGAAAACTTGCCATCAAAACACCCCGTGCGGATGGGCCATTTATATACCGTTTATCCGCCGAATTGATTATTTCATGAAAAACACGTGAGTGTCTACGACAAATTTACTATTGGTAGTAATAACAATTACCAAATAAACGTTAAAAAAAAAAAAAAATGCCGCATATGTTCATGATTTTTATATTATTATTATAGGTGCGAATGCAACCCGACCTTAGCTTGTTTGAAAACCGACGACGATCTTTCCGTGAACGCATACGTGTATCGCTGCAAAACCAGGCCGACGTTGACCACCACGGATGTGATGCCGACGACGATTAATTAAGATTTGGTGTGCGAATAACGCATTATCTCCGTCGACGATGTATAGTTAAAAACATCTCAGCCATGTGATCATCGCCACTGGAAAAGTGAATAACATTAAACAAAATATTCCTGAATGCCAAATCTGTGAAATGTTCCAAATTTAATTTATTTATTTTATTATTATTATTTTTTTATTATTATTATTATTATTATTATAATTATTATTATTATTATTATTATTATTATTATTATTATTATTATTATTAGTTTTAAGGGAAAGGGTCTTTACGCTTGGCTTTTTATTTGATTAATTTTTTTAATTAAATAAGTATCTTTATTTTGAATTTTATATAAAAAGTAAAACTGTATGAATATTAATAGCAATAGTAACAAAACAACTGAATAGGTATATTGTGCCTGTAAATGTATTCGTAATCATATTAATATTATTCTTATAATAAAATTATTATCATTTTGAACGTAATTTATAATTAAATAATTTTTTTACAAACATTTTTAAAAGCCTCAGGGAATTAAATTTTACGTGTAAGATGTTTTATCCTTTGATACTTAGTATTTCTTTTTATTATTATTATTATTTTTCACATTTTAAATTATTATAGGTTATTTACATATAAATATAAGTTAAAACTATTTTTTTTTTTTATCATTTATTTGTTTCATTATGAGCCAAGCCAAGCTTATTTAACTACCTATTTAATTTATATTATAAATTAATAATGTTATGATATTTTATAATGTACTTATGTTCATATCTCATCGTCATTGAATGTCGATCAAATCAACATTTTCATCTATTATTTTAATTTTTAATCAACAAACTATTAGACATAAATTATAACAGATATATTATTATACTGTTAAAAAATTATTATTATTATTATTATTATAGTATAATATTATGTCCTCCAGTTTTTTTTAAAAAAAAAAAAAAATATTTCAATATTTTAATAAAGTAAAAAAAAGTAAAAAGATAAGATTACATTTGCATTTCAAAATTATTATTGTTATTATTATTATGTCCCTTCCTATATTCATTAATTCGTTATTGCATTGCCTATTACTGTAACAATAAATTATAGGTCTTTAGATAATTGAGCACGTATTATTAAATGCGTAGTAAGTTTTATCAATATTTTATTAACGTAATATTAATATATAACACTAAATGAAACGTACTATGTATATTTGATGCGATTCATGAGTAAAATTTACGAAGGACAAAACGCCTGGACAACGAGGCGAATAGGCAACGAAATATACTCAAATATAATAATTATAATAAATTAATAATGACTAGTAATAATATTTATAATATTGTTATTAGTTATTTCGTACAATATTTTCGTTCGACTAGTTTTTGGTGTATTCGTGTTTCGTATCAATTATTAAATGATTAAAAATGATGATCCGATAAAACATAATAATAATGCACATTTCTTATCGGCATTATTATGAATTATAATATTTATAATCTTTTTTTATGTTGCTAAAACACAAAAATGAAATACATTATTACATCAAGTCATAATATCATGTCGTTGACTCATCGTTATATTTGTATACAGTTCTAATCTCGCAGAAGATAAAAAATGATATCATATTAATGTTTTAATAATAACAATTATATATCACTTTAAAATTTCTTAAGAAAAATTACGTAACTTCGTTTACATTAATTTAAATGTATATTTTTATAGGTATATTATTTTTTTTATGCAAAACGCAAATATACTTTAGTACCTAATAAAGTAGTACTCCTTGCAGATATATAAATCGTTTTAATAATAATACTTTTTTTTTTAATTCTATAAAAACTATTAAATTAATTTTATTATAAATTTTTTGGAATATTATTATAGGTAATTATTATTGTTTTTTTCTTCTTTTTTTTAAAAAAAAAGAATAAAAATAACGATTTTTAAGAATATTTTTTAGGAAGAAAAATATTATATCATATTATGTTATCGTTCTTTTCAAATTTTCGTCTCGAAATCAATCCAATCGTATATCAAACTTGTATAATTTTATACTTAAATGTTATATGCCTACCTAATTATTTAATATATTCAGATAGTATAAACAGTGGCGTATTTTGAACGAAATTCTGAGGGGGAGGTCTAAAATTTTCCCCCTATATAATAATTAATAAATTTACTAAAAGAATAACAAAATTAATATATAATATAAAAAATAAAGATCACTACAGTGGTACTGGGGAGTCCAGTACCCTTGGACCCCCCGTAAACACGCCACTGAGTATAATATCATTATAATACCTACTGTTTATTCACGTATCGCGTATGTAATAATATATAGTTATATACGCGTTATTTTATTAATTATTTAATAATTATTTATCGCGCATGTTGACGTGACGAAAGAATGAAAAAAGTCACAAATATAATACGGTCTATATCTCGTTGGCACCGTCTCAGACAGCGTTGAGTACTTGCGTCGCTTACTACGTTTTTAAATTCCAGTGAATAGGTCAACTGCCGTTTTATTGGATTTCGATTATATATAGGTCAAGTACATCGGACGATAATAATAAGCGCACTTGCGAACAATAATAAGCTTTTATTTCGTCTTTCGGTTTAAATGAAATTCGTCTGCCACTAGAGAATTACATTTTTAATTACTAAAAAATTACAAAAAAATAAAAATAAAAATATATGTAGGTAGATATAAATTATAAATACAAATTTCAGTCACACCTCACACTATTATTGTTTAATCGAAAAACAGAACGTCTTATAATGTCTGAAAGATGATTACCTAACCTATATAGTTTCAATAATTATAAATTTATAATCGTAATGAACAGTAATGTATAAGTATAATGAATAAGTAATCCGTTAAACCAGCGTTTCTTAAATTCAAGACTTAATTTCAAAGCCCTCATACATGTACAACCATAGCTTTTTGTTATCTTTTGTTTACCCATTACTATAATTACAACATGAAATACATTTTTTATGATACCTTTACCCTTTACTTTGTTCCATTTATCGTTTAATGAATTTGTTCTATTTGTATCACAGATTCATAGTTATTAAGAAGATGGCGTGTCCTATCTCTGAAGGTAATACGACAGTTCAGATCATACAATTTAGATATATCTTAACATGGTTAGCAGTTCCTCATTTACTCGAGTGTGTCTTTTGAGTTTCATTTTCATTTTACCCATACCTACGTATTAGTGTAATAAAAATTTATAATGTAGGTGGACACACTGTTCACATTTACTTAGGTATTAGGTATAACGTATAAGTTATATTATAGGATAGTATCTAACGTGTCATCGAAAAGGAAAGAAGAAGTTATAGTAATAGATTACAGTCAACTGAACCATCAAACAAAAAGACAATATTATCCTTTGCTAAAAATGAATGAGTTACAAGTTCCTTGAAACACTTTGTAAAGGAAAATTGTTTGCACAGTTCGACTTAGCTAATGGATACTTTCAGATACCTCTATCAAAAGAAGCTCAAAAAATATTAGGCTTTGTATGAGACAAGTCAGTTTTTGAAAATTCCATTTGGATTGGCAAATGCACCATAAGAATTTCAATGTTTAATGAATGAAGTGATGCGAGCATTAAGGGACAAAATAGTGAAAGGGTATTAAGACGATTAGGTAGGTAGTTGAAGTTGAAGCAGAAGACTAGAAAGACATGTTAACGAAGGTAGAAAAAGTGCTTCAATGTTTGCAAAAGACAAATTTAACATTGCGACCAGTAAAGTGTTCATTTCGTACTGAAGAAATTGAATTCTTGGGATATATCATTTCGAATGGTGAAATCAAACCAGGTGCGGAAAAACAAAAGCCATTGCTGAATACCCAGAACCAGTAAATATTCATTTCATGAAATACGAAGGTTTTTAGAACTGACTGGATTCTTCAGAAGATTTGTAACAAAATATGCAGAAATAGCTAAACCACTAACATAATTAACAATAAAGTATTTGAACAGAAGCAATCATTCAATTTGTTACGATCCGGACTAATGAAGTGGCCAGTGATAAAGTTGTTTAATTCAAGTGCAGTTACCTTTGTCAGTGGAGCAGTGGCGGCGCCAAGATTTTTAACTAGGGTGGGCCAGACTGTGGCCAATTTTTTTTAAGGTGGGCCATGATTTAAAAAAATATTATATTAAGTTCTCTACCCCCCCCCCCCCTATATATATATTATATATTATAATAATAAAATCTGTAATATTACTAATATTCTCAAAACTATTATTAAATATTTTGGTATTGAGTCACTTGTAGAATTTTTTTAAATAAAAGATAAAAATACACAATGTCAACAAAAAATTTGTTTTTATTTTTAAATACGTATTTCGAAAATTATATGTTTTCATCTTCCGTGTTAAACTAACACTAGTGTTTTTATTAAAATAAAAACAAATTTTTTGTAGGCATTGGGTATTTTTATTTTATCTATTATTAAATATAGAATTAAAAATCAAGGGAAGGGATACTCCTGCCGTAGGGATAAAGGTGTACAAATCAATAAATCATAGTGTTTAATTTTAATTAGAATTCGAATGCAATGTTAACCATTGCATTCGAAAAAAACGATTCTGATCGAAGTTCAGTCAGAATATAATTTTCGTTTGAACTAAAAATATCAAATTAAAACAGCTATAAAAAAAAATTGAGATTAGGGACTATTCTAATATTTTAGTATGATGTTAAGTAATATGTATGTATACTTCAGTAAAATTTTCAGACAATAATACTCTGTATAATTTCAGTATTCTGAAATTTATTATTAAATATAAAATTACAAATAATATTAAAATAATTTTTTTGTTGTCAAAATAACATTTTTTACAGTTTTCTTTACACTGTCGCTATCTTATTTATTCATTTTTTTCTTTATACATTATACTATATACAATTTTCAGGGTGGGCCAGACGGGGGCCAAGAACATTTTAGGGTAGGCCGCGGCCCACCCAGGCCCACCCCTGGCGCCGCCACTGCAGTGGAGTGGGATTAGCTGTTAATACAACAAGAGGTCATTTATATAATACAAATGCATATGCATCTCAATTAAAGTCATGAGGAATGACTGAATGAGAAGATAAGAATCCGATTTAAGTTAAGAAGAAAGAATGAAGTCAAGAAGAAACGAAAGGATGGAAAGTACAGAGTCAAAAGGAAGGAGGAAAAGAGTATCTTATATACTTGTTATTATTAGCATATTTATGAATTTTTAAGTGTTATGGTCAGTTTATTTTAAATTTTAAATGATTAAGTGTCAGTTTATTTATTAAATTTTATAGTTTTTAAGAATTTTATAAAATCCGATAGTCGGAACTTGGAAATTATGTAAAGACCACCCGTCTCAGCAACAAATATTGAGCAAAATGCTGGACGTGGCCCCAAAAGAAATATCTAATCGTTTCCGCGTAATAGCTATGTTTATTTGTAAATAAGTCCACACAGACCATACAGAATAGAATAATATTGTCAAAAAATTTGCTTCGCAAAGAATCTAAAAATGATTTTACGTTTAAAGTAAATATTCTATATGTTCTATATGTTATTTTATATTCTATATCAATCAAAATTAAATATTTTGAAAATTACTATTTCCATTTTATAAAATTAAAGTATTTATATTTTAAATATTTTACATTAATATAAATTAAATTAAAGACAAATGCAAGTTACATGAAATAAATAAAATAAATCTAAATTATATTTTTATTCCCTCTTAGAAATAAGTGGGAAGCTTAAAAATATAGAAATTTTCAGGAAGGAAAGGCATTTGCATACATTACATATTTTTAATTATTATTCGTATAAAGTTACCAATTTATTATAAGATTTGAATATAAAACAATAATACATATTATAATCAAGACAAAAAGGTAAGATGAAATGTATATGTTTTCATTGATCATGGCTAATAATAAATTATTATACAATTTTTACTTACACTTTATGTAAGCTTTTTAAATTGTTAGCTAACAATATATATATATATATGTATATATATATATAACAATAAAATACATCAAACACACTTGTGGTAAAATTCCTATTAAATGGCGATAAGGAAAATAAGTGATAGTGTAAAGTAAATATATAAAATATATTGTAAATACAAAATGTTGACTGGTTTATTTGGCTGCTTCTGCGAGTTCACGTTCTACAATAGTTCTATATTCGTTAAAACCTCCTTCGATGCTCTTAACACTGCCACCACCACAAACCCACAGTTCTTTACAAACCATGCGTATTAAACGTTCGTCGTGAGATACAAGTATTAAACCACCCTAAAAAATAAATATAAATATAAATTACAAAAAATTGAATGATTTATTACTGTATATATTGATAAATATTTTTATATTATTATACTATGTGAATAATGTTAACTTAAAAGCTTACTGTATATTTTTGAATAGCTTTTCCAAGAGCTTCAATTGTTTCAATATCTAAATGATTGGTAGGTTCATCAAGTACTAAAAAATTAGGATTAGACATACACATCCTAGCAAATGCTACTCTTGATTTTTGACCTCCAGATAAACTTCCAACACTTTGTAGAGCTAAATCGCCTGATATACCAAAACCTCCTAATTGACGTCTATATTCTTCAATTGCTTTCCCTAATATTTATATTACTAAATTATTATATTCAACATAAACATTTTATAATTTTAAACAAAAATTAACAAACCAGGAAAAGATGATTGTAATAATTCTACAGAAGAGAGATTCATTTCCAGTTGATCAACATGATGCTGACTGAAATAGCCAAACTTCAAACTTCGATGTACGTTTCTAACACCTGCCGTCGGATTTAATATACCCATAATTATTTTCAATAATGTTGTTTTACCAGCTCCGTTATCACCCACCTAATATACGAAAATAGTATTAAAATTTTAAGTAAAAATAAATACAATTAATTAAAATATTATGTCAAATATAAATTTTTTAACTTAGCTACTTATTAGTTGTTATGAAATAATGTAATAAATATTTGCTGATTGTATAACAAATTTAAAGTTTTTGATTTAATATTACATAAATTATAGAATATTCTTAATATATTAATTTAAAAGTTAATTTTTTTAAAGAGATAAAATTTTTAATAGATTAATTTGTCTAGTATACTATTATTAATCAATAATTATAATAATTTAAAGTTGTACTTTTTTTTATTAAAAGTATTAAATAATATGTTAATCACATATTTAATTGTATAAATTATTTGTTTCTGTATTAATATATATATATATATATATATATGTTACGGGTAATGTTAACATTAGCCATACATTTTGGATAATGTCATAAAAATTACACAATTTTAATATTATCCGGCTAATGTCAACATTAGCCAGTGAACATTGGATAATGTAAATTTTTTATATGGCATCTATATGTTTTTATTATCGGTTATCACTAAGTATTAAAATTGTAAACTTATTAGTTATTAATTTATTATTATACATTTATACGTGAACCGGCCACATTTTCTCATTTATTTTTATATTTCAGACAATAATTAGAAGCGAATTACATATTTTTATAACAACTAATATATTTTATTTTTTATTATTTGTATATTTGAAATGTTATGTTTTCAATTTTATCAATTGAAGATGGTCAATACTATAAATTAGGTAACAAACATGGTACTTTGCAACAATTATATACTAGAAACCAATTTAGTGTCTGTCCAATTCCAATTGTACATCTCGATGAGGTTTTAGATGTCTACAAATCATTGAGAGAAATATCTGGGCAAATGTTTAATAGTGGTGGTCAGGGGTATAAAAAATGTTCTTTTAAAGGAAACTGTGACAATAAGAGATGTAAATGTAAATCATCCAATATTCTGTGTAGCTCAAAGTGTCATGCTTCCATGACTTGTAAAAACAAATAATATTTTTACATTCATATTAAATTAAATAAATTTTGATTATTATAATATTTGTTTATTTATTGTTTTGGCTGTGTCGATAGGAAATAATTTAAATTTTTTATGACATTATCCAGTATGTATTGGATAATGTTACATTATCCAACATATTAACCATATGCATGGCGGCTAATGTTAACATTTGGCTAATGAAACATTATCCAAATGTTAACATTACCCGTAACATATATAATAAATTAATAACTAATAAGATATAGATTGTATTTTTATGTAAAATAATACCAATTAAAGAATTGTTAATAGCATACTATATATATTTATAGTATGGTACGGTATGGTGTGGTATGGTATGGTATAGTATAGTGTAGTGTAGTGTAGTGTAGTATATTATAGTAGTTAATATAAATTATAAAGTAAAAATATAATTATAACTTACAATACATATTCTGGATTCTAATGTAGCCCCAAGATTAACATTTTGTAAAACATTATTACAACCAGGATAGGCAAATGAAATTTCATTTAGTTGTAATATAGGAGGTGATAATCCTTCTGTTTCTGGAAATCGTAATACAACTTCTATTTCTTTCTCAATAGGTTTAAGTTCAGGTCTATAATGTTATATAAATTATTAATTTAATTAGATAATACAAGACTACAAAATAATATCTTACAATTTTTCTAGCATTTTAATTTTACTCTGAACACTTGAAGCACGGTTAGCATTATACCTAAACCTATCAATAAATTCTTGTACATGAGCTCTATGGGCCATTTGTGCTTCAATTTCTCGTTGTTGATTTTTGAGTTTTTCATTTTTAGTTTTTTCAAAAATTTCATAATTTCCTCGATATGTATCAATGCGCTAAACACAATTTAATTAATATTTAATATAAATTAAAAGTTATATTAATATACTAAATAATAGTACATACCTGTGAGTGAAGATGTAATATGTCAGTAGGTACAGTATCTAAGAAGTGGCGATCATGAGATACTACTAATAAAGTACTTTGCCAATTTTGTAAATAATTCTCTAACCATATAATTGCTTTCATATCCAACATGTTCGTAGGTTCATCAAGAAGTAATAAATCTGGCCTGTTAATTATAAATAATTTACATAGGTAATTTAATTTAATAAATGGTAATTTGTATTTTATATTTCATTTTATTTCTTTCATGATAAATATATATTAGTATAACAATACTAAATTTATACCTAAATTTAAATCGAACTTGATATAAATATTATTATACTTTATCAATTATTAATTATATAAATAATTTTAAAATTATACATTTATAAAAGATCATAATTATTTTTTAAAATGTTTTTAATTTTAAGTATTATATTAGAATATGGTATAAAAAACTACATTTAAAATTTTATTAACACGTTGACGATGGGTGTTGACAACTGTAAATAATTTTTAAATGTGTCTCAACATTACTAGACTAAAACAAGACAATTCATTTTTCACTCTCAACTAGGTGATAGGTTGAAGATTATAAATTCGCCGCCGGTCATGATTCCGTACATTTTCTTATAATATCTTATTGTCTGTTAATTGGTGAAATGTTATGAATACATACGTATGCCATAGACAATGAAACAATTGTTTATTTGAGTAAATTGTGACTAATAAATCTTATTGTGTTGATTTGTTATTATATATAACTCATTATTTTTATATTATGAACAATTATTTAAAGTATACGGCTATAAAAATCTGTTGTGGACACATAGTCGACATTCGGGCCCTGAAAAGACAGTCTTATCAGGGCTGGGCATTGACTACCCATCGACACTGGCTACTTTTTTTTTGGTAAAAAACTAAAAATAAGTACTGACTTAACCAAAGTAGAGCAAAAGAAACCTATATGATAAATTAAAGATACCGGTAATTTGAACACCCATTCAAAAACCATGCCAGCTAAAATATATTTTCCCAAAATTATATTACCCAATAATTTAATGCGTTCATAATATTATGATTGGAAATAGTAAAATACTTAAATACATTAAACACAATATCAATAAAAATATTTTTTATTTATATTATATAAACCAACTCTTGGTTTAAATATGAAAAAAAATGTATATGATAGTGAAAAGTTACTACAATTAAATAGACTTGCATAAGGCAATTAAAATCGGCATTTAAGTATAAGAAAAATGTTTTTGTTGCCATCACGTTTTTATATATAGGTTAAATGACGGCCTATATTACACTATGTTCATATCATGACCACCAAACTATCTCCATGAAACAGCTGTGAAATTATTTTACTATTACTCGTAGTAGTCAAATAATGTTTGAAGTTAAAATATTTCAGCAGTCATATCCCATGTCCGTATAAGACAATTTACGTCTTTTCTGGTCATATTATGAGAGCTCGTCATTTAACCGGTATAACTTTAATCGTGATTGCCATCTATACTATATTCTTAGTACATCAATTTTTTATCATTAGAATTAATTTCACTGGAGTATAATCATTGATATATTAATCAATTTATTCCTACTTATTTAGAAAGTATTAAGAATGTTTTATTTCATAAATTATTCAAATTACTAAGATATATCTTACTTATCAAAAAATACCACAAATACACAAATATAAATTATTTATATTTAAAACGACAAGTAATTAATTTTTGGTTTTTACAAATTTCCAAATATACACATTCTGTGGCTATCTATTTGATTCATTTTTAATTTACATTAATTATAAAATTGTAAACTTATTTACTTACTTTGAAAAAAGAGCCCTTGCTAAAGCTAAACGCATACGCCATCCTCCTGAAAAATGTTTAGTAGCTTTCTTTTGCATATCTGGATTAAAACCCAAACCATCAAGTATAACACTTGCACGAGCAGGAGCTTTATCAGCTTCTATAGCACTCAATTGCATATATATTTCACTCAGTTCGGAAGATAATTCAGCACTGGATGCAGAACTTAAGAAAAGTATTCAATATTAAATACTTTTTTAAAAAATATATATATAATGCATAATAAAGTAATACCCATTAGCAATTAATGTATTAACTTCCTTTTCTCTAGTTAACAAACGATGCCGAACAAAATCACATTGTAATACAGATTCTAATGCAGGAGTATCATTACCAACAACTTCTTGTTCAACATGTAGTATTGATATATGAGATGGAATTCGCAACTGAGCACTAAAATTTATAAAATATAATTTAATACAATTAAGCACATCATATAAAAATTAATTAAAATTACCCAGAAATCATTCTTAACAATGTTGTTTTACCAAGACCATTTCTCCCAACTAAACCATATCTTCTACCACATGCTAAAGTTACATCAGTATTCTGCAATAATATTCTAAAAAAAAGAAGAAGAAAAGAGTTATTAATAATAATTTATGTACAAGTAAAATTTTTAAATTTATTGAATTATAATTAAATTAAGAATAAATAATTATATAAATACAAAGTTATATTATACAATTATATATGTTATACAGATATAAAGTTATCTGTAAAATGAAGGAGTAAGCAACAAATAGAAATTAATAACAAATTCACATAAAAAATGTTAGGAATTCAAAGGAGATTGAACATATTAAAGAGAAATGTCCAAAAATCTCAGGAAATATAATTTTGAAGTACATGAGTCGGATAAGGTAACATTATGGCCAAAGACAAAAGGATCTATAATAAAAGCCGCTGAAAGATTATGAGATAAGAACATGAAACAAAATAAAAATCATTGGTATAACATGGAGGGCCAAACTGTGATTAATAAGCGAGGTTTGGCTAGACAAAATATGATGCCAAATTTTACAAAAGAAAGTATAAATGAAAACTCAAAACTTAGACCATTAGCAACAAAATAATTAGGCAACAGAAACATGTAATGGAAAAAAAGTCATAGAATATATCAAATTATATTAGAAAGAATTGAGACTGTTTTTCAAGAAGTGTAGGTCGGTTAAGGAAGGCTACAAAATGCATACCGATACCATCACAATGGTGGTAATATAATATCAGAACCTAGCGAGGTCGTAAATAAATTTCAGAATTTTTTTGAAAAACTTCTAAATAACAAAATCGTTAATAATAATAATAATGAGAAGTATGAAGAATTTATATATCATATAGTAGAACCTGAACTTTTGACACCAAATATTGAGGTAATTGAAATAATCATGAAGTCACTAAAGAATAAATCTCCAAGGGATGACAATATAAATTCTGAACTACTAAAAATTGCAGGAAAAGAAATTTTAATTAACTTACATCAAATCATAACGAACATATGGAATAGCGAACAAATAGAACAAGTATACAACAACAAAAATTGATAATTAATGAGATAACTCGCTATTAGACTCAGCGTATAAAGTGCTCTCAATAGCTATCTTACGAAAGATAGAAGCACACACAATATAGTGGGAAAATTTCATTGCGACTTTACAAAAGGAAGATTCACTAGTGACTATGTCTAAAGACAAACTATAAAAAAGTATTAAAAGTTCAATAAAGAATTGCACATATATTTTTATAGATTTTAAATAAGTGTATGATAGCACTGACAGAGAGTGATTATGGATAGTATTACAAAATTTTGGGTTATCCAAAAAATTATTAAATTTAGTTAAATGCTGCAATTCTAACATACAGCACTATCTCCCATTATTTTCAATGTAGCACTAGAGAGAGTAGTAAAAGATATTAATGAAACCCAGGAAATGACTTTAAATGATAAGGGGATATTACTAGCATATGCTGACGACATTATCATTCTTGGAGACTCTCAAAATGAAGTAGAAGATAGTACAAAGAAATTAATTAAGCCTAACAAACGAATAGGACTCAAAATAAGAGAGTAAAACAAAGCATATGGTCATGAGTAGGCGCCCAAGAATTTTACAGAATATCACAATAGATGAGTATACATTTAAGCAAGTAGAAAACTTTAAATACTTGGGGGTCAATCTGAATAATAAGGATATGCATAATAAAATAAGATTGAGGATGAATGGGGCAAATCAAGGCTTTTCTCAATGAGCAAAATATTTAGTTCCAAGCTTCTCTCCGAGAAATTAAGGGAAGCTATATATTTCTTATTTACAGTTGGGTTAATTATATAAACTTTGTATACCTATCTCCATATGCGACATCAAAATTTTCTATCCTTATGTCTTGAGCTCGGTTACTACCCTTAGCTTCCATTTTTGCTTCTTTTTTACTCGTAACTTGAGAAGCAGTTGCACCATCCATTTTACTACTTGTTACATTTATAGTTCCTACACCTTTAATAACTTGCTCAGTCCGTTTATCCTGTTTTTGTTGCAATTTTGCTTGAGCTTTTTCCAGTTTTTTTTTATCTACTTTCTACAAAAAAAAATATGTTTTTATAAATTTAATAGATTATAGTAGTTACCAATAATAAATATAATCTTGGCTTATGAATTTTTTATAACTTTGTTATTGTATTGTAAATGCAAAGTTAAATAAACTTACTAGACTGTCATCTCTTGAGTTAACCCATATACTTTTGATTTCCATATCATTATCTTCGAGATCTGCAGCCATTGAAGCCAAATGAACTGGAGCATCCAAAATTTTAGTATGGCCATTTCTCGATACATTATCATTAGAATGAGGACGCATAAAATGCAATAACTTTGAACAGATTCCTCTGAAATAACCAATTGATAACCATATAATAACAAACTACGATAAAATTATTACACATTTCTTCTTGAACTTTACCTGATATCCGACTCAGATTTATTTGCTATTTCCTGTAATACTTCACCAATTGCTTCATAAATATCTTCAGAATCGTGAAAATCTTCAATTCCATTTTCTAAAACACCTGAAATCATATATACACATACATTACAAGTAGCCTACAAATATTTACACCACCAAAATTTAATTCATTTAAAAATGTATTAAGCGAATTTGAACAAATTTTGTATACTGCTGTCAATAAACTGAACAAATAAACGATCAACAATCTTACCTTCGATATATTGAAACATCTCTATATCAATAGAGGGGAATTCGGATTTTATAAAATCTTTACAGTGGTCCATTGTAGTTAAACACTTAAAACTAGATATCTACGCTACTAATTAAAAAACAGTGTGGTTTAAACAATAATGGATATGTGTTTTGCATACGTCCAGCATAATAATTTGGTTCTATTAATTATAACTTAAAAAAATAACGTAATTAAACAATAATATACATAACGCCGAATATTATATTTTAATTATAATTATTTATTAAACATATTATACATTTGAAACTTTGAAAGTTGAAACTAAAACTAATCAATGGAATCTTATAGGACCATTCGGCTTGGCAGCAGCTGCTGGCGCTAGAGCGGACGTATCATCTATTCACACTAAACGTGTTTAGACACTATAGTATAGCCACCAAACGACAAAAGACAAAAATGAAAGAATGACGAAAGAATATAACATCGAATAGATGATAGGTATAATCAGTTATCAATATGTCATATGT
The DNA here is from genome assembly GCA_021307375.1 of Tetraneura akinire. Taxonomy (NCBI): domain Eukaryota; kingdom Metazoa; phylum Arthropoda; class Insecta; order Hemiptera; family Aphididae; genus Tetraneura; species Tetraneura akinire. The sequence continues at coordinate 10,918,765 of JAIUCT010000010.1, forward strand.
TCATACCAGTATACCACAGACCATGACGAAATAACTTATTTAAATAATAAATAAAAATATAAATATAAATAGAAATAGAAATTTATATAAAATAATTTATTTCGTTATGCCACAGACTATATAGTATATTTTCATATTGTCTGTGCTATATAGGTAGGTACTAGGTAGTGTACTTACATCTTACAAATGACCAATACTTAATAGTTAATAGTGATTTTGTGCCATCTGTGATCACTGTTCGGTCAATAATAATTAATAATCATTAATCAATATTTAATCATTGTAAGTAGGTATAGGATCAAAACCACTTATGTTATTTGGGTTTAATTATAATATTATTCTGTTAAAAATAATTACATATAAGTAGGTATCTACCTCCATTGAATTAAATAAAGATATTATTTTGTCAAAAATCTCTATTATGGATTATAGATAATATAATACTTTATTTTTGAAACATAAGAATATAAAAATATGAATAATTATAAAATAACATGTAACAGTATAGTAATACCTTTTAAGTGTAATAAATACTTAATAATTATAATATTTTATTAACATAGGTGATAGTTATATAATAAATACACATAATTTTGAAATAAATTAATTCTCTTAAATAATTCATGTAATTTTTTTTATACACAATTAAATTAATTGAAAAATTATAGACTTTCTTGATTCTTACACACATATTGACTGCATGCGGAAACGGTACCAATAAACGACTCCTTGAAAATGTTTGCCAATTCATTTTTAAAATTGATTATTTTTGCCATCCTGGTAAATAAAATAAATGCGTTATATATATATATACCATATACCTACGTATAATAATTATTTACAATTTAAAATATTAAAACGTGCATATTGATATATATTATGATAATGATATAATATAAATCAATATCCATTATATATTATATATTATGTAAAATAGGTACATCGAATTTTGGTTAACAATAAATCATTGATATTTGACACAATATTATGATATTATTCTATGATTCGTATAAAGAAATAACCAAAAGAAAATTATGTATGTATAAAAATCAATAAAAATTGTTTAGAAAATGAATTTATTTGTTCTATTAGGTATAACTATTATATTATAGCTATATAAATAAATATTGACAATTATTTGAATTTTATTTGGTTTTTGGCTTATTGCTTGTTCGAGGTGTATCGTTGAAGTTAACACCCATCCCAGAAAAAAATTGTATTTACGCCACTGACCACAACCTAGTTAATTTATTTTATATTCAAAACAAAAATTATTAATAAATAATAATATATAGATCATAATGCCATCTTGGACTTTTTATACTGTAAAAGACTAAATATAAATAGGTACTTAATAATCTTGTTATTTGCTAATACGAGAAAACACATAATTTAATAACAACAATAAGATGAAGGGTGAAAATTAGCAATTAATATAAAAATGCATCAAAAACAAAACACTATTCAGACGACCAACGGCACCCAATATCATAAATTCATAACACCTAGCCGAGACGACCAGACAAGAGACCTGAATCGGACGATATATAGACGAGCAGACTGGACATTTTAACAACTAACATTCATTGTCCATGTTAATTGTAATTTTATTTTGCATTTATCTAAAATATTTTGAGTTTGTGTTTATTAAATTTAATTAAATAATTCTAACTACTACAATTACACATATTTGATTCGATAATATTGATTGAAACTGGCACGCAACAGTATAGTTAAAAAAAACTTAAAATAACTTTTTTTAAAGTAAGAACAACCACATAATCATATAATTACTCCTTTGATTGGAAAATGGAAATATCACAGTAGATAATAATATAATATTATATAGATTATAGGTTAATCTATTACGTAAGCACGATGGATTTAACTATAATAAAAATATAAAGTATATAATAATATAGGTAAATATATTGTTATGTATTTATTTATACGTTACCGACGAAACGGATGTGAAATCGCATTACTCGAAGCTGTGAGTCCAGCTTCACAGACTACTTTTCGTAGACACTCCGGTGGATCGACGATCGCGTCACTGTTGGCCATAGAAGCGACAGATGCTACAGCTACATTTAACACAGCGTTCAAGTCTTTGAACAGCGAAGCCCCGTCGTCCACGGATCGCGCTGCGTCGGAGTCGTGCGACGGGCCGTGATGGCCGTTCATCATCGTATAGACGTGAATGTAATGCGCTATTCTGGGTAGTATTATTCGTCGGAAAATGTAAGACACGGCCGTGTAAAAACCGGCAGTGAACAGTGGCTCGAACAGTCTGTTCAGGAATCGTCCAACGACCGCTATCCGGTTGCAAAACGTCAAGTAACCATCAAACGGATGCTGCAGCACGGTCTGCAGTTGCCCGAACAGCAATCGTTGTAACAGCAGCTGACCGCCTGGGACGCCGGTGAACTGCTGCAGGTAAGGCGCGAACGAGTCATCATCGCCGTCGTCGCCGTTCTCAGGCCACCGGTCGTACGGCCCAGGCACGGGTCTGGCCGCGGACAATGGCGGCGGCCGATGAGGCGGTGCTCCGAATTCGCCTGATCCAACTGACGTTCCGCCGTCGTCAATAGCGTACCGTTCGGCCTGCGAGAACGGTGACGTCCTCGGCACAACCGTTTGTATTATACCGCTGCCGCCGTCGTATTGCGATTTTAAATTTCGCATATTCGTCTTCTCGTCTGTGGACGAAAATTCAGGTAACGTAGATGAATATTCGCTGCCGCTCGCATAGCGATTTTCCACGTTTCTATCGGCATACAATTTAGATGGCATATAATCTTGTCTCGTCTCGTGAAGGTTGGTGTCCTGTGTTTGGCAGCTCGTGTTGTGCATCAATATCATGAACGTGCAAACTAAAAGTAACCATCCTGCATAATAATATATGAAAAAAATATTATTATTATTTTATTATTTATAGGTATATGTTATTATTGAAATACGAGTATATTATAATATACCATTACCATATATTCGTCTGAAATATAACATGTCTATTGTCTATTAATTTATATTAAACTATAGATATATATTATACAATTTTATTGTATATGTATATATATACAGAGAATTATTTAAGAATTTTGCGCCCCAGCTAAGACAAAAAAGCCCCTTCCCAACCTAAATTTATTCAACACTAATAATATGTAAAAAAAAATTTACTGCTAGGGTCACTAGCCCCCTCCCCAAATACGTCACTGTATATATATATATATAAATATATAATAAAATATTGTATACCTAATAATTTATTATTTGCAAATATTTCTTACCTTTAAAAAATTTACACATGGCGTAAGTTAAAGTAAAAAAATTAAATAAATGGATACGAAAGAAAATGTATAGTATAGATATCGTTGAACTCGTATAAACAAAAAAATATTTATTTTATGGAAATATTTACTGTTTATTTTATATAGACACTAAACGTTTAAACGCATATAAAATTATGAAAATATAACCTTTGTGGAGTTGCGAGTTACACATCATCACTGTGAATTTCCTACCGGTTACTTCCGCATAAATTCTACTATTCAATACGATTAAAAACTCATTTAATTGCTATATATAGGTAGTAGGTACCAAACAGTTTCTTTGGCGTTATTATTTTTAATGTTCAATAAATGTCACTTTTAATTTGTTATATACTAATTACCTATATGATACTTAATTCAAAATTAAACTTGGAACCTGGGTCAATATATAAAAGTAAAAATTATTATTAATATAATTATGACTATTATTGTTAATGAAATATTGAAATAGATACAATATATACATTTAAAATTTGAAATAAAAAAAAAAATAAAAAAAAAGAGCTGATACTCCTGCCGCAGGATACAGGTGTGCAAATAATTGTGTTTAATTTTAATTATAATTAGAATGTAATGATTAATAATAAACCAACGTATTCGAAAAACGATTTTAAGCGAAGTTCAGTCAGATCTCAGATAATGTAAGTATTGATTAAAATTTTGACATTTTTTATTAAATATTTAAAACGCAAAATTTTATGACACTTATAGGAACCATATAGGTACACATATAGGATATAGTACATTAATATTGAATAGGTACTCTATACAATTTTCAAGTCTCTAAGTTCAATATAAATGCTCGTAAAATCCCTTGTCACCTAAATGCCCATATATCTGACAGAACTTCGCTCAAAATCGTTTCAAAAAAAAAAAAAAAAAAATCGTAAATATAATAATTCACAATTAATTAGAATTGAGTTAAGTAAAATCTATTTAAGCTTCAATAAAATTTTGGTCAATTTTATTTAATATGATTGTAAAATATTGTAATATACTCATAATAATAAACATTCATATAAATACTTTTAAATATTGATTTTACTGAAATTTAAATTTTAAACAACTATAAAAAAAAGAGACTTGTAATACAAATACATCCTTCAATACATTCTTCGTTTCGCTCAGTATCTAAAAGACACACATTATTATAAAACTAATACATTCTTCACTTCGCTCAGAATTTAAAATAAAACGCTAAATACGTATCGTATAATTATTATATATTATATATAGTATTTTATCTGTATAATATAATTTATTGTAATATAATGACTGAATTTGGAAATGAAAGACCATAATATTTAAATTTATTACTAAGTTCGTAAGTAACTATAGTTACAAAGAATGTTATAATAAGTATGTATATCGTATTTCTACTTATATTATACTGTTATACAGACTGTACTGGGCAAGGGCGCCCATCTATCAAAATTTGGGAGGAGGAGCAACGAACAAATTTATATGAGTATAAGAAAAACTCTAAGTTGGTGTATATACCTACCAACAAAATTACTACAGATTTATTATTTATATTTTATATTCAAAAAACTGTTTATGGCTAATATTTGTATATTGTATTGAAATAATATTTTTAAATAATTATTTTGACGATTATAAATATTATTATATAGGTAATTGAAAAAATAAAAAAATATGTTTCATAATTTTTCATGAAATGTCACCCCCTTGTAATCGTACTTGTACCCCTACGTCCATGCTACTATGCTACTGTCCCCACTAAGAAATTAAATCATAAAGTAATTATTCAAATTATTATATTGAGAAATCTGAAAAAAATACAATTTTTAAAACTCTATATTAAGTTGTCTTGATATTGAATTCTTGACTCATATTAATTTGTCATTAAATAATAAATACCTCTCTAATTCGTTGTAATAATAAATTATTATTAATTAAGGGGAAATAACTAATCAACTATGGATTATATATATATACCTATATAGTATATATATATATATAGGTAATTATATACTAGTATATGTATAAAATTAATTGATATGTATTAAATTTATTGGGTATTAATAAATTAATAACTACGATAATGAGTACAACTGTACAAATACAATTAAAATATTGTTCATTATATTCATTACAAATTGTTTTTTTTTTTTGAAAAATTACATTCGTAGACAAACTTGATTCAAATTAAGTCGCGTATACAATAATTACTTATTGAACCGTTCTTATTTCACTTATTAATTATCCATTTACTTGTACTTATATATAATATATGTAGTTCTATCCTACCAAATTTGAGATAATGGTTTCTATAATGTACAAATTATTTATCTATTTTATTCGAATTAATTATTTTTTCGGAAAAAAAGAAATTATTTATTATTTTCAATGATACATTTATATTTCTAGAAATATTATTATGGTTTTATTGAATTTTTACAGTTTATCATGTGTTACTTTATTGCAGTTTACATGGTGTAGGTAAAATGTTGTGCGTACGGCGTACCTATTTAATTTATATTATAATATAGGATAATAATATATTTATTTTTGTTTTGAATAAAAAGGGGAAAAAAGGTATTAAAAAAATCGTTTTTATAAAAATAGTTAGATATACACTTATATTGAATGTAAAAAAAATATATTAAAATCGAATTATTTAAATTATATATTACATATTTTAAGTTTATTATATATATTTATCAATGTAGGTACAAAAACAATATAATATAATTTTTTCTTTTTAAAAAAATTATTTAAAAAAATATTATGTCCTTAAAGTACCTATCGGTATTTTAAGTTATTTTTTATATAGCTACATAAAAATAAATTTTATATTATAAATGTATAACGTTAAATGATTTTGTAAATCACTATACTTTATTTTAAATTCGTATTTGTTACATAATGATTTTTTTTGTTTTCAAAAATTTAATATTTAATTTATATATTCATTATTGATAATGCCATAATGGAAAGTAAAAAAGAAGAGCTGATACAACTGTAATTATTGAAATCGATTTCATCAAAATTTCAGTTTTCGTGAAAAATGCCGTATTATTAGGTATAATGTTTTGGTAGTTTTTCCTATGGCATAGGCTCAATTTTGAGAAATTCTAAAAATGACCTAAAAAAGTACCAACTACATCCCTTTTCGTACCGGAAACATATGCTATTCGTGAACATCGGAGCAATGTTTTCGGTAGAAAGCGTCTAAACTTCTGCAGACTTAAAAAAAGAATAATTCGCTTCACTCAGAATCTAAAATGTGTGGCTCATTAATACCAAATACGATTTAACCAATTACCCAATGTGTATTTCGTGAATTGTTCTAGTGCGACATGTTATTCACTCGTCACTTGGTATATAACGCGGTAATCAGATATTGTGATAAAAATATCTAACAGAGATGTATGTTAAATTATAATGGAACATGTTTAATATCTATGGATAAAAAGGCTGATTGTAGGAGTATTAATTTTCTTATCGCTGTTTCGTCTACAAAATTTTACATAGTTTATCAAATTTGAATGTTCAGATAACTAATTAATCATTCTGGTGACTGTGGATATAATAATAAATTATTGTTATTAGTTGATCTTTATTTATATTTCATAATTAAAATGTATACATAATGAGTAGTTAGGTACCTATAAAGTCAAACAATGGTCAATGGATAACAATACGTAGATGATGCAAATAATGAAATGAAAAGTCGCGTATAGACAGTTGTCTGTAGGTGCTATTCAAAAGGTTGACGGCTGTCATACCATGGCTGAAGAACACGAATTGCCGTCGTATCCTTTGCACGAATGTGTGTTCGAAGGTGACGTGCAAGAGTTTTCTAGATTGATGAGAACGGAAGATTTGTCGAGAAAAGATAAACACGGTAAGTATTGGAGTGACATCGTTATTGTTATATACCATTAATAAATATATCTTCTCTCATCAAATTATTTTGTTGTCACAGGCAATACAGCACTACATTTAGCTATCATGCTTGGGCGTAAAGGTAAGTTGTACATGGTGCCAACAAATTATTTTTATTTAATAATTTCTTCTTGATAGATTGTCATAGTCATTACATTATAGCTATCTACTAATTTTATTGAAAATAATACAATATTTATATATAATATCTACTAACTTAACTGTATTTCAGATATTGTACAATTATTGCTTGCTCACAATGCTCCGGTTAAGGTAAAAAATTTGAATGGATGGACTCCATTAGCTGAAGCAGTTAGCTATGGGGATCGCATTACTAGTAAGTCTATAAATATTATATATTGTTTAGTTATTTACCAATAATATTAAATATTATGAATAAAATATGTTCTATTTTAACATGTATATATCTGTACATTTTGTATAATTTATATTTATTAATGTATAGGAATGTTTTCTAAACGTCAAATAAGTTAACAATAATAATATAATTTATAATTATAAACAAATTAGTTTTGTATAAGTATAAGTTTAACCAACTAATTAAACACATTATTGAATTTACTTTTAAGTTTTAAATCACAATAATAAAACCCATATATATAATAAAATTTAATTAATATCTTTTTTAAAAAAAATTAATACAATATACTAAAATTCAGTTTGAATGTATTAATATGTATATAATTAGTATAAATTCTTTTAGTAACACATTTTTTTAATTTAGATAAACTATACTTTATGATTTACATCAATTTTATATTTAATTAAAAAAAAAAAAAATTAACAATATAACATTATTATAAAAAATAACTAAAAGTTTAAGAACTTCAAAGATATTTGTATTTATGTATTTTGATATACTCTGATGCCTTTAAATGTTAATCATATTATACTATAAATATTTCACCTATCTTTTCTAATTTGTATGTTAGATTTAAATATTTCATAACCTAGTTTAATAATCATAAAATATTAGATTATATTTTAAATTGTATAGTTTAATTATACAAAGACAATAAACATATTAATTAACTTCATTATACATTGTTTAAATTCATAAGCAATAAAAACACATATAAAACAAATTCCTATCATTAATGTTCACAATTTAAATCCTATTAAAAAAAAAAAAAAAAAAAATAGTATTTGGATTAATAAAATATATGCCATTATAGTAAAAGTAAAGAAAATATAAATATTTGTAAAAAATATAAATTTATATTATTAAAAGAAAAAACTAATTAATTAATTAATATACCAAAAAAAGAAATATAGGAAATATATATTACATTATAAAAAAAATTACATTAATTATGTATTTATTCTAGTATCAATATATTTTTGAATAAGTATTCATACATTTCATACAAGTAATTATTACTATTAAAAATGGTACATTATTTTTTTATAATTTATTAGTAATCAATTTTTTGTCATTATCTTCCATCATAACAAATAATCCTGGATTGATATCTTCTAATGCAAAACATGCCATTTGAAAATCCACATTATTATTGTTTACTACTAGTTCTTTGAGTTGTGTAAGTTTATGAAGACTAGCAATACCAGTGGCTGTTACCTTAGGACAATTTGAAATATCTAAATATTCCAAATGAGGCATTTCATGTCCTATATAGTCTAAACACCAATTATCTAACACAGGATTATTTCTTAATCTCAACCATTTTAATTTATATAAGTTTTTAAAGTTTTCTAATCCTTGGTAAAATATCATTAAATTTGATAAATCTATAGCTTCAACAAAGTATTTTGGATCATAAGTATTTGGTAAATCATCATTATACTTTTTTTTTTATCAGTCCATTGAATAAAGTTATCTTGATCCCGGAATCTAATAGCACCTTCTCGAAAAATAACAAAATGTGCTGCGGCTATATCACTACCAAGTATTTTCACTCGTTCAGGTATATAACGTTGATCATATTTATGAAAGTCAATTTTCTTATGCTTAAACCAATAATAAATATTCTTAATAGACCAATCATAGTTCATAAAACGCGGAGGTCCAAATTTATAATGAGGTGTTACAAATTTAGAAAACGATTTAGCTTGTACTATATTCTCGTTATATTGTGAAACAACTAGCTTTTCATATAACTTTTTGTTCTCTTCTTCTGATAAATATTTTGAATCCGAATAAAATCTTCCTAGAAATATTCTTTGTGTAAATATTCTTCGTACATTATTCATTTTGAAGATATGTATTTGAGTCCACTGTAAGTGTTGATTTATTAAAATTGAATAATTACGTGTTAAATAACATATTTATATTAAAAAAAAAGAAAAAAGTAGATTAATAAATAGTAAATTTACTAATTGTCATACAGAGCACGTCAAAGAGAATTTTATATTTGGATATAGGTATACCATAACCATAAGGTAAGGTATAAAAAAATGAAAATAAAGATTGTGAAAATTTGTCGATTAGTTATCAAAATGTATTATTGATCAGTGAATACTGATAATGTTATTTCAGTGTTGCCAGAAATGAAATTCCCATTAAAATTTTAGAGTATAAAAAATGTATGAAATAATATGAAAGAATAAAGATAGTGAAACGGTTTAAATGTTTAATAATATAAAAATAAATCACAAACTAAGACTAAGGTCGGCCCCGGCCACACACTAAAAAATTACAAATACTATTGACTAAAACAACTTTATTATGACTAATAAAAAATAGAACACATATAATTCAGTAGAGTGTAGAGATGTTATTTTTACCATTATGGCAGGTCCACTGCTCATCACCGGAATTGCGATTTGCGAAGACATGTTGATGACTAAAACGATTTTGTTTTTCTTACTTTCTTGTACTGTTTTATTTTGACTAAATCAACTTGAAATGAAATGAAACAAGTTGCTTTAAGCAGTTTTACTTTTTCATTGAGTGGCCGACCTAAGTACCACGGAAACATGGACTAAATACTAAAATATATCACATATAATAATTAAATAATACCTATATTATAAATTATAATCATTAGTATATACATTTAATACTAATCCATTGGTGCAATATCTATGGGTATATTATTTTTAATATCTTAATTCGTTTTCGTGTTCCGTGAACGTGATATAAATATTAGTCCCTATATCACGATTTCACCAACATCAACATAATATTATAATATAGTATATTAAATATTTGGTCCTGATTTCACCAATTAAAATAATTAATTAATAATATTGTTTTAATCACGAATTCACGATTAATAGATAAAGCAATTAAGGTTAATTTCTTTATACAGTTAATGATAACGGTTAATCATATTTAAACTATAACCAGTCCATTTGAACGAATGAAAATGAACGATTAATGTAATTAATCACAATTAAAAATAAAATTGCATAAATATTAAATTATAATTTTGATAATTACAAATATAAAGGTATTCTATCTCATCAAACATTTTCATTCTACTTATATAATATATATTTTGGTCTGTTTATTTAATATCTAGTTATTTTATTTCATTTAATATTAATGGTTTGAAAATGCTTCATACTCTATATAGTGTGAGTTTTTGAAGACGACTTTTTTGTTCGTCGTTCATCGTTCTATATGGATAAGAGATAGAACTATTGAATAATTTAGATTATAGTTGGTAGTGAAATAATAAAAAATTAAAATCAGTACTAGTCATTTTATGCGTTCTTTGTAAGTAAAAATGTAAAATATAGATAGTATTATTGAGATTTAAAAGAAATAATAAATCATTGAATTCGAAAATATGTATATAGGGTATACTGAATATAGCCATATAGGCTGAAGCTAAATTCTTAGAATTGTATGTAACAATTTAAAGTAAATTTAAAATATAAGTACCTACTAAGTAAAGATTACATTTGTGGAAATTTTTCTTTCGACTCGTACATTTTGGGAAAAGAAAATAACTACTTAATAAATTATAATTATTATAGTTTAATTATTAATTGTGATTTTTAATATTTTTAAATAATAATTTTCATTAGAAAAGAAAAAAACAATTTTTGATTTTTTTTTAAAATTTATTATCCTTTGAAGTAAATATTTTATTTTTCTAATGAAGTACTTATTCTACAATTGAAATTTAGATTTAAATTATATAAATGAGCTATAGTTAAATTATACTTATATACAAATTATAGTTAAAGACTTAATATTAATATTATTGACTATTATGAATAGTTGAATAGTTAGATACTTATATCTACACATTAATTTAATAATCTAAATTTATTAATAATATTTGTAAGTTTTGTATATTTTTCGCTTATTGCATATTTAAGTAGGTAATATATAACTAGTAATTTTTTTGCTTTGTGTAAAACAAATTGCTAGCTACTTAATAAACTTATATACAAAGTCACGCAATAAAAAAACAATAACAGGTTTAATAATTAAAATAATTTCAAGGTTAATTTTAAATACTCATGTACAGGGTGTGTTACCTTTTTTAACTGACAAAATTTGAGAATAATCTCATTTAGTATATAAAATATATTTTTCGTTTTTTGATTTTGGAACTATTAAGAGTACTTAGTATTAACTAATTATTTATTTTCATATTAAATTTATTGTAAAACAAAATGTATTATAAGATTTTTCAATCTATAAAAATTAATGCCAAAAATTACCAATTTTATCAAATATTATATACATAAAAACGAGAATTGTACGAAATGTTCAAAGTTTTATATTTTGTAGAAAAATTAACTTAACGGTTCCAAAATTATATCACAAATATATAGTAGGTATCTATTTTAACACCCAATAAAATTTTCATGTTTCTAACTTAAAAATTTCCCTAGTTTTCGTGAAATATTGGAATCGAATTCGTCAAAATTTCAGTTTTCATCAAAAATGCCTTTTTTCTAACGCCATAGGGTCAATTTTGAGAAATTCAAAAAATAACCTAAATAAGGAACCAACAACATCCACTTTCCAAACGGAAACATATTATGCTATTCGTGAAAATCGGAGCAATATCTGGCAGTAAAAGTGTCTTCAGACATAAAAACAAAATAATTAAAAAAAAATCACACATCATTGTAAAACCATTACATACTTCGCTTCGCTCAGAATCTAAAACTAATTTAAATTAAACTTCAATATTAATTGATCTTTTAAAAAATGTTATTTAAATTTTAAAACATCAACATCATTAAATTAAAATAATATACATTAAGATCATAGTGGAATATATAATTTCTATCATTATTGTTTTGTCTTTATTTATTAGTGATAATATTGTGTAGTATTATTTTTATTTGTATGTAAAATTCTAGTTGCATTTTTAGGCATAACAAAATTTGTAATACAGAGTAGCAGTATTTCGACAAATTGCAAAACTTATAATTAGACAATTATAATTCAATAATATACATGAATTGCTGACTGATAATTAACATATATATTATTTTACGTATATATATATATAATATATTAAGATTTTATATTATAAATAAATTAGTATAAAAGTGTATTTTATTTTAGTTACATCATTATTAAAAAAAATGAAACATCAAGCAAGAGAACAGATTGAAGATAGACGACCAAATTTAGTATCTGCATTAAAACAAGTGGGTGATTTTTATATGCAAATTAAATGGGACTTTCAGAGTTGGGGTTGGTATTAATTAATTTAAAAATATATATAATGATACATAATAATGTAATGTAATAATATTTTTATAGTGCCATTGGTTTCTCGTGTTCTACCCTCAGATCTTTGTCAGATTCATAAAAAAGGTACATCGTTTAGGTTGGATACCACACTAGTAGACTTTGCAATGAATGATATGAAATGGGAACGCGGAGAGATCACATTTTTATTTGATGGTGATGCCAAACCACCACATTCTCTTATTGTAATGGATAACAAAGCTGGTGTTTATCAAAGAGTTAGATATTTAGTAAGAAATTAACTAATATACAAAATATAACATTTGTATTTATAAAAAAATATTAAAGTACCTACTTTGTTATATGTTATTTTGAAGGAAACTGAAATGGAAATTGAAGATGAAGTTGATCTGATGATGAGTACTGATATAGTAACTGCACAGATGTCTACTAAATCTATAACATTTTCTCGAGCCCAATCTGGTTGGATATTTCGGCAAGATAAAAAAGTATGGAAATTTTAATTAAAATATCCCTTAAGTTTTTTAGTTCAATATTTTTTACCTATTTTATATTATTTTTTAATTTTCATTACTTAATAAAAAATGGTATTAAGGAAAATAATCATTTAGGTGCACTTCATAGTCCTTATTGTATGTGGTTTATTATTTAAGAAAATTATAATAATTATAAAACTGCTAAATACATTAAAGTAAAAAAAAAAAAAAATTCAATAATGTATTTATCTTTTATTTAATATATATATTATTCCTTATTTTTTTATTAAATAAAAAGTGTACAATTTATTAAATTATTAAACAATATTAAAGTAGTTGTGGGTATGTCAACAGGAGACCATTGGAGATTTTAATGCTGACTTTTATCATATTAATGGTTTAACATTAGAACAGAAAAAACGTAGGGAACATCTATCCGAGGAAGACCTGCAAAAAAATAAAGCAATTATGGATAGTATAACAAAAGGAGGGTGTTCTATTAATATTGATTGTAATGGAGAAGTAAGTTACTAAAATAATATTAAAGTATAAAAAATTATTTAATTTTTTTTTTGTTATTAAAGCCTGTAAGACGAGAGTCACTAACACCACCTTTGCCTTCGTTGTGCACATGGAAAGAGTATTTATCATATCCAGCAGGTCAACATCCAGTCTTAGCAAGAGAAGTAGTTTGTAAAAATACAACACGAGGATTTAAAGCAACAGTTGCCATGGTATATATTTTTAATTGATTTTACATTAGCTTCAATGTTAATTTATTTGTATTATTATTATTATTATTGTTTTTTAGAGTATGGATTTTCCATTATCAGTAGCTATGTTAATGGATGTACTTGAGGTTACTGCTCCATTTAAACACTTTGCTAAATTGCGTGATTTTGTCAATTTGAAATTACCACCAGGGTTCCCAGTTAAGTTAGGTATGTTCAATTTATATTTAATATATATATATATATATATATAGCTCAAGTGATAAATAAAAGATTATTTATTTATTTGTATATAATTTAAATTATAATTAATATTAGTATAATAATATATAATTTTTTTTTCTATTCCATAGATATTCCAATACTACCTACAGTATCGGCTAAGATTACATTCCAGGCTTTTGAATTTCGTGATAACATAGATTCTGAACTATTTGAAGTACCATCAAATTATGTGGAAGATCCATCAAGATTTCCAGATTTATGACGTTTTTTAAGTTCTGCAACATTTTCATAGATTTAGATTTAAAAAGTGCCATCAAAGATTACTTAAGTAGTATTTAATCCATGAAAACTATCAAAGATTCTAAAATGTCATTTATGTTCTCAAATTTTATGATCTAATTATAAACATTGACTCAACTTTTTATACATCATATGACTGATGTCTCATTATAACTACATACAAATCCTGTATTAATTGATGTATGTAAGTAATCTCGACAAAAATTAAAAAAAATAAATAATAGTTCTTTTTAAAATTTGCAATCAATTTTTTGAAAAGAACTATTATTATTTATTTTTTTTTAAATTTTTGTCTTGAGATTACTTTAAAAACATTTAATTTTACCAATCATTTGCACAGTTTTCCACTTAAATTTTTAAATTTTTAATGTATGTGTTACATAACATAAATTGATAAAATATTTCAAAGTGATATTGTCTTTTCTGACATGCACATAAATAGTATTTTTGTTCAATGGAATTTAAACAGTTTAAACATTTTAAATATTTGAGTAGATATATTTATTATCTAAGGGAAAATTAAAAAAAATTTCATATCTGAAATTTGATTATAAATAAATTTATTGTACAATTATAAATTTCAAAACTGATGAAGTAAAACATAAATTTTCTATGTATAGCTTAAAGAGAAAGTAATTAAGTTAATAAAATATTCCCTTTATTGGTTTTATAATTCGTCCCATAATTTATAATTATATTATATATTATTTTTTTTACATTTGGTTAGTATTTATTTGCACATGAAAAGTATTTTTTTTATCTTTTTAATCTCCAACTACAGTATTCAATTTATTTTTGTGTTTATTTTGTTTTAGTTTTAAAATGAGGGAAACGTTTTATTTATATGTAAATTATTTGGAATGTATTTTCCTACCATCTCAATATTGTATACGTATACATATTTTAATTTGTATTTATTATTACTATTTTTTTTTTTTTTTTTATTATTATTAGAAGCACTATTATCTAGTTTTATATAAAACGAGGAGTTATTTTTTCTTTTAACAATAATATTTATTGTTTTGTTTTAATGTTTCTATATATGTTTTACCCCAAGTTTATTGAAACAAATGGAAATAAATTTACAAAATAATAATTTATTATTATAATGTTTTATGTTTTACAATAAAATCCAACTGATACATTTTTATATGTTATAGTCCTTTTAAACAAATCAATACATTAAAGTAATTTGTCCTAGTTTCATAGTTTTGCTTCATATACAATTCTACCTAAATATAGAATTATTCCTGAATCATTGAATGCATAAAAATAGAATATTAAAATAACAAATGTACCTATTATATCATATGATTTTAATAAATTTGTAATTATACTATTGAAATATAATAATATTATTTACCACATAATATTCAAATTTTGAAAATGATTATATTAAAGCATTATGCAATAGAGTTTCATACACATTAAAATTAAAATAATGGAAATAGGAAAAAATAAGTTCATTTTAATTTATGAATATTTACCTAATAAATTGTGTTCTATTATGGTGTTACATGTTTTGCAAATTTGTAATTCAAAATTATTATAATTTTATGCGAACGCATAATTTTTCTAAATTTTTATCCGTCAAAATCAATTCAAGCCCACGCACTAAATATTAATTTTCTTATTTATTCTAAATATGTTGTATTTAATAGCACAAAGTTATAAAATTTAAACAATCTCGAATGAGATTTTAAACGTGCAGTTTCTTATACAGCATTATTTGTTTAACAATACATTTATAAAATTGTGACTTCAATCGATTGAAAGAGGTATGTGAATTTATGAACTATGTATTTTATAGATATCAAATTTTTTTTTTATGTAAAAGTGTAGAACACTAGAACACTTTTAGTTAATATTTCATTATGTGTATGTTTTCTTAATTAAAAGTAGTAATTTTGTAAAGAAAACGCATTTAATTTAATAAATTATATTTTATTTAAAACTATGTATTTATAGTATAAATACTAAAAAAGTGATAAGATAGGTAGGGTACCTACAGTTTTTTTTCATGTTAATTCTGATCGCTGGTGAAATAATATTTATTAGTTTTTCACGTACCTATTATACTATAATAAATATGAGGTTTTAGTAAAATAATTACTATTTACTTGAGACTAAAAAATATTATATAGGTACCAAAAGATATTAAAATTTTTACATTTAAGGTACCTAAGTGCATTGTTATTACTTTGAAATTAAAATTTTAAATAGGTACGAATGTTCTGTGAACACTAAAAATTTAAAACCGAATAGTTGTATAATATAATCCCGTGCTAATGAACGTATTGTTGTTTTATTATAATATTAGGTATATTAATTACCTACAAGCTACAATAATGGATATTTTTAAATGGGTACCTATGTTTTTATCAAACAATCAATTTTATAAGAAAATTAATATAGCATAATAGCATTATTAATATAGCATATAATAGCATTTGTGGATAATTTAATAAAAATGAATAAATAACTAAAATCATCTAAATCTAAATCTACAAAAATGTATTTATTTTTTGTAATTATATACCTAGGTATTAATTGAATGTGGGTGTTTTTAGTTATTTTATTAGGTACTTAGAACGTTAGAACAATGTTTAAAACCGCAAGAAAGCCCGTTTGAAATCTTGAATTTTAACATAACATTACATTTTTCATAATGTATTTCGTGTATCTACATTAAAACCGTTTAAATAAGATTGAAATCGATTTATCGATATTAATTTGTTTAGGTATTTTTATGCGAACAATTTACCGAAACATCCAGAAAGAAGCATCGACAAATTTATGTGTTTGACGCATGTAAAACCATAAACGATACGAACCAAATTGACCAATTTGGTTAAAATCAGTATAAATTTGAAGTAATCATGGGAACACTAATACAATTAATTCTGCTAACATTGTCGGTAGGATTGGCTTCAGCGAAATTTGATTGTAAGTTAACATGATCATCATAATATAATCACAGATAACATTAACATTTTAAAATTTATATTACATACGATATATTATATACAAGAAATGAGTACAGAAAATTAATTATAAATATTTGTATTATTAATTCTAAGTGCGTATATACACAAATTAAAATAAATAAATCTCTAAACAGTAGAATATTTTTCCATTTTTTCCAATTATAATTTTAATTATTGTTTAAAGATTATTATTAAAATTAAATTACATAATAATAATAATAATATTATTATTATTATTATTATTATTATTATTATTTTTGATTCTGAGCAAGCAAAGAATGTATTTGTTTCATTTTCTTAGTGAATACGATACACCTATAAAGCCCTTTTTTGTTCAGTAATATTGGTCCGATAGTGATTACCTACCACATAATAAGGTATGGTTTTGGACGTTTTGGTAGAGAATCATATTATCAAGTTGATTTTTCTATATTTGAAATGTTGCGTTTTGCGATTTGAAAATTTAATAGAAGCATAATCATATACCTATTGCTTAACCCAGTTCTTTGCAGTATATATCAAAATATTATAAATTATCATTAAAATATCTAACTGAACTTCACTCAGAATCTTTTTTTTTTTTTAATACAATGATACAAATATTAATTATAATACAACACTGTCCTTCCAATTTCCATGACCATTATTCTATTCGTCGTATTTTTTTAAAATAAAAGTAAATCAAATTTGAATAATTTTCTAATTTTATATACCTATTTTGTTTTTAAAAATTAAAAAAGTATAGACTATTTACTATTATAATATATTTATTATTTTGCATATTTAACTATTAAATTTAAACCTATATTTATTTTACGTTTAGTATTTAGGAATGATGATGGAAGTATTTGTTCTACAGAATGTACAAACGAAGGTAAGTAAAATAGTAAAATGAATACGATTTATTTATTATTATTCATTATATTATATGCAGTGCTTGTAGTGTAAAAATAAATAAAAGTGAAACGCATAAATACGTAGGTATTAAGAATTAAAGTTTGCTTTTATAAACACTTAACAATTCTACAATTGATTAGAATGTGTGTTTAAAAAAAATACATGCAATAATAAAAAAAATTATAATTAAGACTAAGGAGTATTTACTTTTTTCTTCTGTGTATTCCTTTAATAAATTAAGCAGTGAATATATTATCTGAATATAATATAGTTCATAGACGTGCACAGATTTCAAATTCAGAAGCAACAGAAAATAAATTCGGCCCATAATTTCATTTAGGTATTTTATAGTTAATTTAATTATCAGTATTCTATTAATGTTATTTAAAAAATATTCCATTGATTAAGATGAATTTTTTTTTTTTTTACAAATCGAATGACAATAATTGTAATTTAGGTATGAAAATTTAATTTATTAATGATAATATTTTTAATAATTAGCAGTCCAAAAAAAGATTCAGAGGTAGCATTGGTTGCATCTGCTGCTGCCGTGTGCACGCATAATATGATATCTTCTATAGTTGTATAAAGTTAAAATAACATTATAGATTATACCACTATGATTTTAGGAATTGGCAATAATGTGGTATTCGCTGAGAATAGAAAATATGCGTACGACTTCCACGGGGAAACTAAAATAATGACACCGACTGAAAGTTCAGAAGGCCAAACAAAAGTATCAATCAAAGGAAATGTCAAAATTATCGGAACGAAAAACTGTGGTGCCATCCTTTATCTAAAAAACGTAGAAATTACACAAGGATCAGAGGTTATCTTAATACTCTTATTATATATAATTTGTAAATCTGAAGTTCTGAATCGGTTATATTATATTTAAAAAGGGATTCCTATCATAGTTAATAATTGCAAATTTACAATTTATTCCGTTATATTTATTTACTGGTTAATTTATTATTTATATATAATATAGAATTACATAAATACGAAATTAGAAGGAAATCCGATACTGTTTTCTTACAATAACGGGAAAATCGGCCAGAAAATTTGTTCGTCGGAATACGATTCAGACGATTCGTTGAATTTAAAACGAGCGCTTATATCAGCCCTTCAAGTCTCCTCACTACAAGATGACAATAACGAATTGTTTGAGGTAATTATATTATTAATTTAATTATTATTAATTACATATTATTTAGTAAATTCATTATATAAAATATAATTGTATATTTACTGTACACATACGATATAGACGGATATTCAAGGAACATGTATTACTTCGTATTATGCGAGTTCATTAGATAGGAGTCGTACGATATTAAAAGTCAAAGATCTAACACGGTGCACGGGTCATGACAAAATAAATTTATTCGGGCAATCACCGACCCCTTCAAATCCGGTTTGTATTATATAAAAATAATAATTAATAATATAATACTAGACAAATTTCAAAAATATAATTAATACGTGATGTAGGCCAAAGGAGATTCTCCATTTTCAGAAGCCGTACAACAATCCAAAATTATAATAATTGAGTCATCCATAAATTCTGTTTCCAATCAAGAGACTTTTAACTATCAACCGTTTGGTGCACTTGATGTTGAGACGAAAATGGAAGTCTTTATGAATTTAAAATTAACGAAAATATCTATGGTTAAATCCCGTAAGTCAGTTTATTTTTATATTAAAAACTGTCATATACTTATAATGATAACCTGACTTTAGACATTTTTAATTTTGAATTAGCTTCTTTAAAACTGAACAAAGCCCGCTCAATTATTTTTAATAAATCTAATTCAATGATAAAACAAGCAAACATGGACGAATTAATAAAAGCTGTTCATTTAGCTACAAATAATCTTGAACCAATAGTGAAAATGGATGGAGCTAAATATTTTACTGATTTAATAGAATTATTAAAAGTGGCAAATAAGGATGATATACTTTCTTTGTTTCAGTTAATTAAAAGTAGTTCTTCATTTGAAAATACTGAAGTCATCGAGTATGTTTGAAAATATGATTTAACAATTAATAACAATAAAATGATTATAAATAAAATTGTTTTGATAAAAAAAAAATAATTTGCTTATTATAGAAGAGTATTCATAGATGCACTAATTGCTGCTAATAGTGGCGAATCTATCGAAGCCGTTATACAACTCATAGCTAGTAATAAATTAAGTGATTCATTAGTTATTTCATATTTTACTAATTTGGCAAAAGCCAAATTTCCAACGAAAGAAGCATTAGTCTCAGCATCGGTAATTACAAATTAATAATTATATTTAAATATTTGAAATTGTGTCATGATAACATTAATTTCGTTTAAACAATAAATATTTGTAGAATTTACTCAATACCAGAGAATTAAAAAAAGGTTATATGCCAATTGGTACTTTATTGCAAACATATTTAAGGAGTACTCAAGATTATGATAGTCTCGAAGTAAAAAAAACTCTAGAAAATCTCGGAGTTCCATTAAAAAAAGCATTTAGTAACTCGTTATCATCTGATGATGAAAATTTAGTAATTGCTAGTTTAAAGGGGCTTGGAAATGTACAATATATTAATGACGATATAGAAAATTTGATTGTTCAAATTATTATTGATAAAAGTGTTATACCAAGGATTAGAGCAGCGGCATTGTCTATGATAAAAGTTTATGCGAAAAATTCACAGGTGTGTAATAATTTACATAATAATACAAATTTATCGATTTTATAATTTGTATATTTTATATCATTATATTTATATTACTTACACATTTATTTTTGTGTTTAGTTAGAGAACGCCTGTGAAAATATCTTTACAGATACTTCTGAAGATTCAGAAATAAGAATTTTAGCTTTTAAAGTATTTTCAATTAATCCATCCCAAAAAAAAGCATCAGTTATAAAAAATGTATTAGATGACAAAAAATGTCAACTACAAAGTATGTTCAAGTAACATGTTTATAAATTATAATGGAAAATTTTCAAAATTAAATTAAAAAGAGTTGATACTGCTGTGGAAGAGATACAAGTTTTAACAGGTCTTTACAGGTAGTGTAGAATTTTAATAAAAATTTGAATGCAATGATAAATCCATTATATTCCAAAAACGATTCTAAGCCAAGTCCAGTCAGATAATATATATTATATTGATTAAAATTTTTATATTTTTATTAAAATATAAAACGAATAGATACTCGTTTCAATTAAGATTTCAACATAAAAATTTCAAAATCTTATCACATATATTAAGTACATATATGAATACACAATAAAAATTTTAAGTCTATAAGTTCAATATAAATGTCTATAAAAAAATCTAAATGAGTCACCTAAATACCCATATCTATAAGCTATAACTTCGCTCAAAATTATTTTTTCGAGTGTAATAATTTATCATTGCATACAAATTTTAAACAAAATTCAACATTAACCAACCTTTTTAAACCTATATCCCTTCCACAGCAGATCAGCTTTTCTTTTTTATACTTTAAACAGCAATAAAAAAAGATAAATATAATATTCACAATCACAATAATTTAGAATTGAGTTCGGTAATAAGTATTTGAGCTCGATAAAATTTTCAAAATTTTAAAATTTTTTGTCTTTTTAGATTCTGAGCAAAGCGAAGAATGTATTGATAATGTGTGTCTTTTTTTTTGTGTATGTAAACATTTTTTCAACGCGAAATAATGCTCCGATTTTCATGAATAGCATATGTTTCCGATAGAAAAATAGATATAGTTGATACACAATTTAGGTCATTTTTTAAATTTTTAAAAATCTACCGCTGCGGCTAAGCTAAAGGAAAATTACCAAAATTGACAAAAATATGGTTAGTCTAGGTTTGACGAATTCAATTTCAATATTTTACGATAACTCAGACAATTTTCAACTTAGAGATTTTATTGAATGATGTTCACATAGACACATTGTAAAAATACTAAGAAATTGAGACTTTTTCTTATTTTTTGGTAATGTATTAAGTAATATGTGAATATGATTTAATAAAATGTTCATACTTTAAAGTTTAAAACAATAAAACTCAAAATTGCCAATTTTATTAAACATTATAGAGATAAAAACGAGAATTATAGGAAATATTTAAAGTTCTATATTTAGTAGAAAAATTAACTTATCAGTTCCAAAATTTTATCACATAGGTATAAACAGTACCTATATAGTACCCAATATAATTTTTATGTCTGTACGTTAAAAATTGCCTGAGTTATGGTAAAATATTGAAATCGAATTCATCGAAATTTCAATTTTCGTGAAGAATGTCGTTTTTTCTTCATTATTTGGTCGATTTTCCTATCGCATGGAGATAATTTTGAGAAATTCTAAAAATTACCTAAACAAAGTATCAACTACATCCATATTTCTACCGGGAACATATTCTATTTATGAAAATCAGTTCTCTAATCAGCATTATTTCGAATCAAAAAAGAAGTATAGCTTCGCTCAGAATCTAATATAAAATGTAGAAATTATTATAAATATTCTAGAATAATTGATACACATAAATACATAATAATATTTACATTATATTTTATCTTCATAAATTATATATTTTTATTAATAATGTTAGGAAAATAATAAACGGAGTTTTTATTATTAATAATGTGATATATTTTTTTTATTTTAGTTCGCACTTTTTTACTTAGCTACATAAATACTTTACAAACTACGGTAGATGAAAATAAACTTGATCAAAAAAGATTTTATGGAGGAATTAAACCTATGTCGTCAAGAAAGATGTTAAGCGATATTCTACGTTATTCACAAAATTTAGAATATTCATATCAATGTCCCATGTTACATAGTGGAGCCATGTTAAATGGAGATATCATTTATTCATATAAGTAATACTCATTTTTAACTTTTAATTAAGAATATTTTTAATTGTTGTTTTATTTTTAGCTCATTTATAGCTCGGTCTTCTTCAATAACCCTAAAAGCTTTAATGTTTGGTCGGAAATATGATATTTTAGACGTAAATAGAATATTATTTTTACTTTTAAATTGCTATATATTAATATACAAATACAAATTAATTTTAAATTTTAATCATTTGAATAATTTAGTTTGATATTCGTATTGAAAATATTGAATCTATATTGAAATCATTGTTTGGCCCTGAAGGACTTTTAACAAAAAATGATGATCATGTTTATGATAATATTAAAAATTACGTAAATCAAGTTATAAGTTATGCTAAGAATAGAAAGCTAAACAAAGAAAATTCAGAATTATCTCCTGACACGGTAAGTAATTTATACGTATAAACAAAATTATTACTATTATTATTAGTATTTATATATAGTATTATTTTTATTAGTGAATTTATAGATTTAATAAAATAAGTAATTTATTTTATCTTTTATTTTAATCTACTTTATAGTCTTAGACTTATTTAAGTACAAATGTCCGATATAATTATATAAGTGAATTTTTTCTTTGTTAATATTTAAATATTGTATAAATAATATGATAATTTAATTATTATATTGATAGAATTATGAAAATGCTTCAGATGAGGATACAAAAAAAATTTATATAGATATAGGAATAAAATCATTTGGAAATGATATCGGTTGGTTTGATTTTCAAGGACAAAAATGTCAAATAACTTACAAACATATAATTGATACAATCCTTAATCATTTCGATAGTTCTGTACCCAATGATGAAAATTTACAAGTATATAATTATTTATTTTTAATAATGATTTATATAATAAGATTTTTTTATGATTTGTATACAGCATATTTAAATATTGATCCTTTTTCTTTATTATTTTTTTTTAAATATATTATTAATTAATAATAATTTTTTTTAGATGGTCGTTCAAAAACAAATGCCAATTATTGATTATGAAAAGAAATATGCAACCTCTTCTGGCCTTCCAATTACATTACAAATTCAAGCCATGTCAGCTTTTAAATTGGATTTAGCTACTAAATTTGATTTAGAAACTTATTTAAGTCATCCAGAAAATTCAAATTATATATTAAAACTCATACCTAGGTAGATAAAAGTATTTAATCGTTTATGATATATTTTAATATTATGTATATTTAATTATTTATAAATATCTATTCAACTTATTATTATACATGTGTATAATTTATTACTATGCGTATATGGTATGTATAAAAAATTCTATCTAAAAATTATAATTTAATTCTGTACATTCTGTACTCAAAATTATATGATTTCGAATGTTAAACATTTCAATAGATTAATTTTATATAAATATAATTGTATTGCAATAATGTAAATAAAAATTAATTATTATGATTGAATGATTGAAACAACTATAAAAATGTGTTTACAGTGGTTCAATTTCATTTAAAAGCTTATTAACAGTAGACGGACATGCTGTTGAAGCCGGGTATAAAATCGAATCTTCACTACATAGCTCTATGGGTTCTGATTTTTCGTTAAAAACAGTTCAAGGAAGAGGTTTTGAAATTAAACAAGGGCTTCCTTTAGATGATATGGATATACTTTCAATCAAATCTGGAGCTTTTAAAATAGTTCAAGAAAAAGAACGTCCAATTGTTGAAATACCACTTATGAATACTGATATTGAAAGGTAAATGGCTTAGATATTTTATTAACTATAAATGTTATTTTATTTAAATGTACATTTTAAAAAATAATAAAAATAATATTATAATTTTTAGATCTACATATACCAGAAATTTTGAACATTTAGTTAATTCAATAGGATTGTCATTTTCCGTCAATTATAATATTCCTTGGAATGGAAATTATAATTCTCTATTGCCATTTTCAGGTCCATCGTCACTTTCTTTAAAAATTTTAAAAATAGATGAAAAATTGACCGATTATGTTATGAGAGGGATATATGAATTTGAATGTAAATAATCTTTAAAATACTTTACCTATTTAATTAAGATGTAATATTTACTAATTAATTATTAAAATTACAGCATCAAATAAAAAGTATATTAAGTTCACATTTGGTACTCCGAAAACAGATATCAACCGCAATATAGAATTGTTTGTTGGCATTGAGAATAATTACTCCAATTCTACATTTTTGACGAAATTTATTACTCCGTCCTCTCAAATTGTTCTTCAGAATACATTAATCAACACAGATGATCAGAAGACCATTTATATTCAGTATTCAGATGGTTCACAACACATTTTTAATATGGGAGTAAAATGTGAAGCCATAGACAATGAAACAATAAAATATTCTCCAATATTTGAAACTACCTACTTCGATGAAATAACCCATACAAGACAAGAACATCCTTTGCTACAGAATTTCAATATTGAAGGAAGTATTTACGTAAAATACAATAATGAAAATAAATACCCAAGTAAAATTACATTAAAAGATATTGATGTTAATATCGCAAAAAGTAAACATTCATTACAAGGATCTTTAACGTATGAAAACAATGATATAAAAGGAGATGCTAGTTTAACTACTAATGGAATAGACATCAATATGAATGGATTTATCAGTAAAAATTATCCAAATTATATAACAGGTGGAACTTTTAATATAGTTAGGAATATACAAAAAGAAAAACCATTGTTACTAATCGATGAAAATGATGAAAATGATGATTATGAACCAACTTCCAAAATTATTGATTTATTAAATAAATTTAAAATTTTGAATATATCGATGTACCATGAACTAAATATGGAATCTCCTTACATGTTTTTAAGTAATAATCATTTAATCTATGACAATGATTATTTTGATTTAAACGGTAAATTTTTAATTAAAAATGATGAACTTACAATTCATGGAAATATTTCTACTTCAAACATATTTGACTTGATATTAAATGGTAAGAATATTGAAGTAATTAATGGCTAACAAATATTTAAATATCTACTCGTATTAACCGAATACAATAAAATATAGTATCTATATGAATTACGATAAAAAAAAAAAAAATAACTACCTACTTAATATAACATAATTATTATATTTATCTCATTATTTATTAATAATTAATTAACAATTATTTTTATACATACACATATATATTATTGTTAATAATATATGTCTCAAAACTATATATTTATTATAGCAGTTAGTCTATATTATAAAATATTGTAATTAGATTTTGGGTTAAAAAAATTAAATCACCAAGTGAAAATAGTCCCTTATTTAAATATTATTTGAGTGTT
This sequence comes from Tetraneura akinire, assembly GCA_021307375.1. Classification (NCBI taxonomy): domain Eukaryota; kingdom Metazoa; phylum Arthropoda; class Insecta; order Hemiptera; family Aphididae; genus Tetraneura; species Tetraneura akinire. Next base: position 10,945,494 of record JAIUCT010000010.1, read on the forward strand.
GATAATTTTTATGTTTAATGAACAATTGCATATTATTATTATTATTATTCAAAGGCAACATTACCATTTTACCAAGCACAGAAGATAGTGGCATATTGGCACTTGGATTTTTACAACATAGCTTTGTTTCCGATTCGTTAAACTCGGGTATGGGTAATTTTAAATATGTTCAAGATATGGATAAGAGTGGTGGTTATTTAGAACTTAATTCAGAATGTCCTCTACTCGGAGTATTTAATTTTAATACACAACATCGTGTAAGTAATAATAATATGCACTATACAGGTGTATTACCTATTACCTATATAAATAATTTAAACATATTTTTTTAATAATTACGTAAATGAAATAAAAATATAAACATTATTTAATATTATTTAATATTATTAATTTTAGTTAACAGATGAACTATTCAAGTATAATCTCAATTATTATAATATTCAAGATGAGAAAAATTTAAAAATTGCCATGAATGTAATAACAGACAGTATAACTTTTGTTGCGAAGTATGATTCTCTTAATAATCCGGATCATAAGACTTTTATAACTATACGTGGTCGATCAGAAAAATCTAACACATATTTTTTGGATACTAATGTATGTATTCATTTATATTATAATTGTAATTTAATTATAAATTTTATAAGTTATTTTTTAACTATTATTTAGAATGAATTAAAAAGAAAATATTTTACAGATGTTATGGCCAGGATCTAAAAATGAAAATTATTTGAAAGCAAGAGGAAATGTTTTCTTAAATGGACTTAATAGTGAAATTAATGGAATCCTTGATTTCCCATCAGCAAATTTGAAAAATGCCCAATTATCACTACGTAGCACACCTATTTCTGGAATAAAAGACGAAGCTATTGCTATTGTTCAATGTGTCTCTAATGATAAAGTATTATTAGACAAAAAGTAAATTCCTTATTTAGAAAATATTTATATCTACTTATATATATATACAATTATATACATATTATTTTATTTTATAATGCATAGGTTTAAATATAAATTAATACTAAATAATGCTGCAGAATTATATTTATCTGGAAAGATTATTGATGAAAATTCACAAAATTCTACGCCTATGAATTTTGTACTCGAATTTAAAAATTATAAAGATGACAAGTCTAATAATGGCAAAGAAGTATGAATTGAAACAAAAAACATTTTTTTTATAAATTTAAAGTGTTTAACCTAATACATTTTTAGCTTGTGTATATTGTTGAATTGTTGTATAATGGTCAGAAACGTTTATACCAAAAGCATATTAAATTTACTAAACAAATGTTAACTTATAACCAAATACATAAAGTAGATGATAATGAATTAAAAATTGATGCGCATTTGGAATATTATATAAAAGGTACCATTCAAAAATTACCTATTTCATTATTTTTTGTTACCAAATACTAAATAACAATATTAATAATTTATAATAACATTTCTTTTCAGATTTTTCGAATTGGTATTATAGTATTAATTCTAATATGACAACTCCAAGAATTTTCCATTATTTTATGCAAGAAAATCAAGACTATTTGGAATTTAGATCTCACGTTAAATTTAATGATTATTCATTGGACAAATTACATTCTCTACAAATATATGCATCAGAGGATCTAGATGAATCTTATGAATTAAGATACTTTATAAATAGTAAAAAATCAAGTAAGTCTTAAATTATATTTTAAATTATACCTGTATATAATAGTATTATATAATATATCCTTGTCAGTACAGTACTATAGTACTAAGTAAATTATACATTATTTTACAGTGTACAAGGTTTCATATGGACAACGAGAAATAAGAAGTTTAGCACATTATAATTTAGAACCAATTGAAGGAGGATACCATTTACATTGCACTGGCGAACTATGGTTAGATTATAATACAGATCCTAATTCTGAAACAATTTTGTCATTAAACACCTATTATTCATTAAATGATGGATTATCAACAGCTATTGATTTTAATGTATTAGTACCTTTATTCAATGAAAAAGTAAACAAAAAAATATAAAATTTTGTATTTATTATACGTATACTTAATATTTGATAATAACATTAAAATATATTTTAGGAAATGGGTTTAAAAACAGATGTTCAAATTTTTAAAAGCTGGGAAGTACCAATTGATGTTCTACTAGAATTAAATATTTTCCCAACTACAGAACAAACATTGGAACTTCATACTCGTTTTAATAGAAACATTCAAGAAAACGGAGTTTTATATTCAGCCGAATTACTAATGAAAAGCGATGTAAGCAGTATTGTCTTATTATGTATTCATATATAACATATATGATTATTTTATAAATAATAATAATGTTATATGAATATAAATTTAATATATTCTATTTAATTAGGGAATGGATTTAGATTATTCTGTAAAAGATTCTTTATTTATTTCAAAAGAAAAATGGGGAAAGTATTTTGATGCTATGTTCATTGATTCCGATAATGTTCAGAGACCTTTTCAAATATATTTCGAACTAGTTCCCAGAGGATTTACTAATAAAGTTTGTACCTACATCTATTATTTTTATAGTAAATATATACGTAAAAAACCTTTATTTTTGTATAGCTCAACATATTTGATATAGCTGTTATCAACGTTGATACATCGCTTAATGTCAAAGATGGAATTTTGAATACACGTTCAATAATAAATTACAATAAACATCCGTATTCACTTGATATATCGTTGAAAACTAATCCAAGTTTCAAATACATATTAGAATGGACTGGTATGTAATAAATACTTAAACAATTTTTATTATTTTTTTTAAACAAATATTATATATTTTAGATAAAATGGAAAATTTAGAAAAACTTGTACTGGAAGGTTCTATTGTTATGGATGATTCAGCCATCATAAGTGCTACTCACATTAAAAATAACGAAATTATGCCTGTGGGTAGTATTACAAAAGATTTAACAGAAACAAATTGGTGGGCTACAGATAACGAAATGAATTCACAACAATGGAAATTAATTTGGGTATTAATACGTTAAAATATAATAACTTATACCAATAGATTAGGTTAAGGTTAAGGCTATAAATATAACCTACCAATAAATTTTAAAGACAGAAAAAATATTACAATACACTTTTATGTTATTACAGCAATCATTAAAGGGAGAATTCATTGGTAGATTTATCGATATTCATAATAATTTGAAAGCTATAAAACTTATATTATTTAAAGAACGTAAATTACGTTCTAGTGAAGCAAAAAAAGCCAAACCACAGATATATACACTTGTGAAATATGCACGTGATGAATGGAACCAAATATTGGATGAAGTTTTAAATGATGATTATATATTAAGAATGCCAACATTATTGTAAATTTAAAAATATATATATTAACTATATTATTTATCGTTTATACGAGTATGTGTTGTAAATATAATTGTATGTATATTATTTTAGACTAAATTGCGTAAAGGCAACAATGGTCGGTGGCATTGATTTAATAGAGTACATCAAATTAAAAGATTCACTAAGAAGTTTAGGTCATAACATAGAAAATTATTCAAATAATATGTATAATTATTATTCGGAACAAACGTATTTATTATTAAACAACATAAAACGTAGATATGATGAATTACTTACTCAAGTGGAGCTTACATTACAAGACTTATATTATAATATGTTAAATGAATATACCGATAAACCCGAGGATGAAATTTTATCAGAACCACATTCTTTAAAAGATTATATCAATGGTAAACTATTTATTTTAAAATAAAACGCTTTAAAATTTAAAATAAACTCGTATATTAACTTTATTTATTAAAATCATATTTCATTATACAAATGAAATATATACGTATTATATATGTACGTATTTTAATGTAGTCTATGGTGAGAACTGACATTATTATCACTTCTCAAGTTAAAATTTGAATATAAGTTCTGAGTTCATACATAGTGTACTTTTTTAAAATTATTATTGGTATAGAATTATTAGGTAATTATTACAAGTATATAAAAAAATATCTTATAAATTATAATTAATATTAACATTATTTTATCTAAAATGTATGCATTTTTATATATATATATATATAAGTGATAACTATATAATTATTATTAATAGTAAAATACAATATTTATTATTAAATAAATAAATTTCAATTAGATATCATCAAAATTTCTATTAAAAAAATCAAGGAACTCAAAAATATAATTGATAGAATTAAAGATATTTCAGTAGATTACATCACAAGTTTAAAAATATACGATACATTCCATGATGAAATTGAAAAGGTAAAAAATTCAAAATAATTAAGACATTAAGTTTACATGTTCATATCTATATCATTTATTTTTAGTTAAAATCGTATCCTTTCAAAGATAAATTATATGAAGAAATACACAACTATTTATATGAATTAGAAGTTACAGCTCCTACAGAAGATGTAGCTAGTTTTATAAGAGCTTTGAACAAGTATATTAATGATGTTAGTATAGTGTATTGAATATTTATTATAATACCTATGTTTATAATTAAATTAAAATTAAATATATAGGTGATTTATGGAAATCCAATAAGCCGAGAAGAGAGAATTAATTTAAGAAATAAAGGACTCATAGCTGCAAATTCAATGTTAACCAATTTTTCAAATTATATAGACTATAATAAAGCAATGACCATTTATAATTATTTGAATAAACTTACTAATTTTGGCAAGACTATTCTTTATATAGCTTCGCCAAATTTATTTCAACACTCAAGTAATGAAAATCATATATGGTATGATTTCAGCGAATATATGAATTTCTATCGCCAATTAACTATACCACCCTTTGAAGGTAACGAATCAGTTTTGCACAATCATTTTAGAAATAAAAAAAAAAGTGATTCCATATAAAGTAATAATATATATTTTTCTTTAATTATACATTATACAGCGAAAGGTACTATTATTGATTCCAACAATATAATTACATTCAATAAACAACCTTACAGTATGACGCCATACACGGGTTCTTATATATTGGCAAATGATTTTAAAAACAACAAATTTTCAATACTTGCCAATTATGAAGAAAACGTTTTAACATCAATTTCTTTATCAAGTTATAACAGTGAAACATATGAACTACATTTTGGTGGAAGAGTACGTAAAAACTAATTAGTGTGTAATTTTAATGGTAGACTTAAAAATATTTTTATATACCATATTACCATCCTTCTTCTTCTTCCTACTTTCATAACTATTAACTCTCCAAGAATTTTCGCCGTCATTACAAATCACTCCACCTGTCGCGGTCCTATACTATCACATTAATTCTGTGCTCCAAATCTTCCAAATAAACTATCAAACAGTCAAAAATTTATACAAAATATGCATTCTCAATCTTCACTGATTTACTATTATTTTTCAATGTATAAATTTGTTTTAATATTATTTTAATATTAAATGTAATATTTTTACTAACAGTTTACGTTCTTAACTGTATGCATATTATAATGCGTTAAATTTACGCATAAATAATATTTTCAGGTTACCATCAAAGGTAAAAATGTCAATTTTCCTCTAATAGTCAACAATGATAAAATTTGGAAAGACGTTAATTACTTTGGAATTGATTCTTCTGTTGGTGTCAGTATTAAATGTGCATTGAATTTTGATTTCATCATTGTGCTCATTAATGGATACTATCATGGTCAAGTTTTTGGTTTACTAGGATCCATGTATCAAGAACCATCATTAGATTTTAATTTGCCCAATGGAAAAGTAAATAATTATACTTATACTAATAAAGGATTTCAATAATAATAATTTATAATTTGTATATTAGGCATCGGATGATTTAGAATCCTTTGTGTCGGCGTACCATGTTGCAGGAGACACTAAGCCAACCATAAACGATTTGGTTTTACTCAACCAACAACTATGTGCCAATTTATTTTCTGGAATATCAACACTAAAGTATACATAATATATATTCATATAGTATATCCATAATCAACGATTTATCAACAACAAAATAATAATGAGAACATTTTAATTTATTTTTGTACTTTAGAGAGGTATTTTCAATTATATCACCAACACCGTATCGAGTAATTTGCAATCACATCGTTTCATCAGCTACATCTCAAGAAGATCGTTTAAATAAAGCTTGTTTAGTAGCTAAAGCTTATGTAAGCATGGCCCGACAAAATCATGTATCAAATTGTATTATACCGGAAATGTGTAGTAAGTATATACGTACCTACATATATTTATATATAGGTATATACCTGCGTATAATGTATATATATATATATATTTACAAATTTGTTCTAACATGTAATAAGCATTAAAATTGTAACTAGTAAAAATTATATTTTATAATTTCGTATTACATAAATAAATTCACCATCGAAATGAAATATATGAATAAATAATAATTATAAACGATAATTATACCTCACACATTTAATAATATCATTATTGTTTTATAGTAACAACTAAGGCGTATGGTCAATCGTTGAATGCAAGATCTAATGTTGAAATATCTGATAAAAGTAACGTTGCAGATATAATACTATTGTTCGACGACACAAACAACCAACGACCTTTTTCGAAAGTATTAAATCCATTAATGAATAACATCATGAAAAACTTTATTCACAAAGAAATAAGGTAAAATTTTATTGTCGCCCCAAATTAATTAAAATAAAATAAGACGTTATTCTGTATTTTTGCAGTTTTTTAAGATAACCTAAATTTATCTAACATTAATATATCATATATATATATATATATTAATATTTTATTAACATTTATCAGCCTTGAACACTTTCCGTATATATATCAATACTTATTTAATTGAAATTAAAATTACGTAGTGTTATTAATATTTAATATTATAGGTAATTGAAACACTGAATGTGTTGAAATAAATTTATTTTATTTGGTACTATTAATATTATAGCAAATATAGGTACTTATGTGGTATATACTATATAACTTAATATACATATCGAAAGAGGTGTAATACATATTCCGAAAAAAGAAGTAATTTCTCTCTCTTTATATATATATATATTGGTAAATGTGTATTGTATGAAGATATACGTACATCCCATTTCCCATCACGTCCCACGTGTAGGTTGTAGGTATATATTAAAACAAATTTTAATCTCCTTTCACCTAATTTTTTCTTTTCTATCATCATATAACCTTATGAAAAAGATAATGGTGATGGAATGAAAGTGATGTATATAATTAAAATTTGAATGCGATGATATTTATCAAAATTATTAAAAATAATTTTGAGCGAAGCTATTATAGTCAGATATATTAATATATAATAATAAATTACTGATTAATATAATAAAATATAACCTTTATTAATTAGACTTATAAATTAAAGTTACAGTTACAACTAACAATATATAAAATTTTCAAGTAGTAAGTATCAAATTCGGTATTTCTTTAGTTATATCAATAAATAATAAAAATTAAGATTGTTCGTGATTTTTTGTTAGTTTTTCTTGCCCTCCTTACAATTCAAAAAATAATATAAATAAAATATCAACTATACATAAAATTCTCTATCGATAGTACACCGACAACCCATTCGATAATCAGTTGATAGCCATTTGATAATCGAACTATTATTTCTACTTCTAACTTCTATAAAAGATTTAATACAAATTTACCAATATATTCTTCAATTCACTTATTATAATTTTTTATTTTAGTGACGTGAATTTTATTATTATTGGATACTCTGAAACGTATGGAAATTCTGATGTACAAATGTATACAATTAACAAAGAAAATAATAATTATGAATCAACGTCGAATAGCGTAGCAGAACGGTCAATATCTCAAACAACCACTCTTGACGAAGATACAAATGAATTTTCCTCTAATATTATGCAATCATTTAACTTTAGTAAAATTGTACAATCATTCAAAAAAATTACAGGTAAGATGTAGATATTTATTATTTTGCGTATTATTTATTATATTTCCGATGACACACTGTTCAACTACAACTAACACATTATAGCTGATTTGACACAATGTGAATTTAGTACCTATGCGAATGCGGTTTTTATTTGTATATCATATTTCATATACCATATTATACCTTTTATAATCGGTATTAACGCTATTAACTCTTAATTAATATTTAATACTCATAATATGTTTTGTTATGTATTTAATGAACAATACATAAAAAAAAAAATTAAATATAATATATTTTTTCCCTTAAGATTTTAATTATTAATTAATAGTACTTGTAATAAAAGTTATAAAAATAGTCTTCACTTTCGTCTGTATAATATTTACGAATATTTATTATTTTAAAATTTAAATTAAATATATTTTTACTAAATTTTTTTATAATATATAATAAACATAAAAATTAATATACGTATATATAAAAATAAAATATTTATCAAAAATTTTAAATGTTAGTATTGTTTGATACCATGTTAGGTATTATTAATAATAACAGTTGCTATACTATTGTAATAATTTTAAATACATTAGACACTACCATTAAATTTTTAACTTTTAGGAATGCAATCAAAAGATAAAGCATTCAAAATTGCAGCTGAATATCCATTTAGAGCCAACGCATTGAAAGCCGTTGTGTGTTTTCCACAAACTTTATATAATAATAACAACCAAAGCTATTCACTAGATGTGAGTATTATAATTTATACATTAAATTTAAAAAAATAAAATATCACAAATATAAGTATTATTTTACTTTTCACACAGTTGTCTTTATACAATTTTAATTACATAACATCGTGTTTTGTGGAACAAGCAATTAAATTTTATCTAATTGCTCCAATGAACATGAGCCATCAATCGGAAAATGGAATATTTGGTAAGTATTCCATATTTACTGGTCTTTTAAAATCATTAAAATATAGTTAGGTACCTACATCAAATATTATTTTTTAAATCCCGAGTAACGCAAAGAATGTATTAATTTTACAATGAAGTGTATATTATTTATATATTTTTTATTATTTATATGTATAAAGATACTTTTTAACTCATTAATTTAATATTTGTACTACGAATAAAATCATCTATAGACTCTATATAACTTGATATTTTATAAATATTATATCGTTTGAATTCTCAATCTCAATAGTTTTCTTGTGCGGAAAAAAAGACTATAGGTATAGGTATAGGTATCTACTAAAGAAACGGTAACTTTTTTTACGAAATTGATTTTAACTATCATTATGATAGTTAACTAAATAAATAAAAGGTGCAGGATTTAAAATTATCAATAATTACCTACTTGATTAAATTTTGGAACAGTTTTTCACTATATTAAGTTTACAAATTTGCTTATTGTTTGTTTTTGTATATAATATATTTTATACAATTTTAAGTTTAAAGTTCTGAAAATTGTATACAAACATATTGATATACGTAAATATATAATACTAATAATTAGTAAATTACTTATAATAGAGTTGTACCATGTACAAATATGTTATATTTTAAAAATTATTTTACTCAGAATCGTTTATTCATAAATACAATAATTTATTCCTCAAAGTTCAAATCATATAATTATAATAAATATACTAATATCAGTAATATCCTTCCACTACCATCATGTTATCTATGTAAATGATATCGAGTCGGTTTAAAAAAAAAAAAACTAATTAAAATTTGACTAATTTGTATTATTTAGGAGCGGATGGTATGAATACAATTTACACATTGTCTGCGCCGAACGGAAAACTTAGCGAGAGTGAATATACTTATGACAAATCAATAGAAACGGAAATGGTGTTGAAGGTTAGTAATTTAATATACTATCTAGTATATTATATAAAATTCATCTTGGTTGAAAATAAAAAGGTTTTAAAGCAGGATATAACCACTTCACACAGTCAGTTCAATGTTGAACATGTGTTAGCAATACGTATTTCATTGAACGATTCATACGAGTATATTGAATATAATATAAAGTATACGCAAACACGGCACAATATTATGCGGTCTGATGGAAACAACCTTAAAACAAATATTTATTTCTATATATTGTGGTTTTTAAATGTAGAATTTTTGTATAATTATCGTTATCTTTAAAACATAGGATTACATAAACGAGTTGAAGAGGTTTAAATTTAAATACATTCGACATTCGAAATATTCGAATGTAATTTTTATATTATATTTTACTAAATTTTTCCTCAGTGAATCCAAAACATCGAAATAGTAATAAATGTACCTAAAGCATAAATTTTTATCATTATGTTATGCTGCATGACGCACAATATTATATGTACCTATATTAATATTTAATAGGTACCTACCTATTATATCCTGTAACCATACCTATAATAATTATTGTACCTGCATTATTATATTATTATAAGAAACATTTATGTAAAAATGAATTGTTTTAGACGCACGGTGTCATGTACGATTCTCAAGCATTCGTCAAAGGCGATGTGAACCAAAGGAAAACATTCCTAAAGTCCCTGTGCAAGTCCATAGTGAACCAGACGGTTAAAGATTCGATCGTTTCGAAACGTTGCACAAGTTCAGTGTATGACGGAGTGATGCCTTTCGTGAGATGCACCGTCATGTCCTAATCGATAACATAATATGCATAACAATTATTTTTAGAGGACAAAATGATGTCTAAAAATAATAATTATATTATAGGTAATTTTTAATTTTTGTATTTTATGTTTTATGAAATAATTCGTAATTTCTTTGTATAATATTACGTCTTGTAAGCACAGTAAAATTTAACATATTACACAATTACACATACTCGTACCTACCTACATTATATTTTAACGTTGACTTCTATCCTGAATATTGTCGTATCTCATGGAGTCATGTGATCGATGAAACTATTTTTGTATGATAAAATAAATAAAAAATACATCGTATTTATAATAATAATTAATATATAACAATAATCAATAATCATTAATCATATTATTTTAACGAATACTCATACATTTCTTTCGCAATATTATTAAAAGTTTTCGATAAAACGGAGCTTCCCCGTGTAATGCAAACCGGCCAATTATTAACCAATTATTAAATTGTTAGGTTGTTAAAAATAGTATAGGTAACTAGGTAAGGTATGTAATGTACTATGTACCTATATGTAATTTCTATAACTAATTTATTAATATTTATGTTTACAGATGACAATACGTGTTTGATACATTTATTTATAATTTATAAACAGTATAGTTATAGGTAAATTATCCTGAAAATATTTATTCTTGTGTTAAACAAATTTAAAATGTGTTATTATTTTTGTAGTTATTATAGTAATTAATTTATTATTATATTTATCTATTGTTTACCTTTTGGAATCATAAATATATTATATAATAATATGATGTTACTATGTTAGAAAACTTAAAATGTCTTAAATTTTAAATAAATATACCTTATTAATAATATTATATAAAATTAATGTGTTTTGTATTTTTGAACCTGTCTGTTGACATTATTATTATTATTATTATTATTAATTATTGGCTATTGCCGTGAGTGTGCTCCTAGTCCTAACAGTAATAATAATAAAAAAAAACGTTTAAATCACGATCACAGAATGGATAAATTTTAAAATCTATACTATCGGCGTCGTGGTTTCAAAATACACTATTGACTGTTTTGAGAAAATCAATATTGACAATAATTACACGTTTTATGTTTTGAAAACCATCCAACAGGCAACAAACCATCACATTGTGATCGGGTATGCCGTAGGGCACACGTAGACGTAGGTTAAAGCTTAAAACACATAAATAATACAATTCAAAATGTAAGTATACTCAATATATGAAATTCTCTACCGAATGGCGAATGCTTGTATCTATTATATAGTATTAAAGTTCTGGAATACAGAACGCGGTCTGTCGTGGCTCGTGGCGATCAGTGATCTGGTAAAGGTACGTTTTCCTAGGAGCGCGTTTTTTGCGCCGCAGAAACCCATCACATCGGCGTGAGCGTAAAACATATTACGCGGCGTAAAAGTGTTTTCCTATAAAACATGGTATTTGCGCGTTAAACAATTTAGTTGACTACTGAAAGTGTGATCAGTCATCAGTGTATAGTGTATTTGTATTAATTTATTAAGTAAATACAATCAGTGGCGCCGATTACATATACCAAGTGGAGCAACGGCTCCACTTCTTTTTGGGGTGGTAGGTGGGTTGTGGCCTTTGGCCTTGTGGGTGGAAGTAGAAGAGTCGTAACGACGGTGTCGTAGACCAATGACTGTGAAAAATTAGTAGTTAATATGTAGTGTATGCCATGACGAAATAAATAATAAAGTTATTTCGTCATGGTGTATGCTAGCTTTATTATATCAACATGACAATACACAATACATATTAATGTATTATTGCATATTATGGCATTATCTAATATGAAATTATAATACTAGATTTCCGGTTATTAATTAATATTTATTATTATCGACATGACGAATGCCGACTGACGAGCAACGTCCAACGTTCCGCCGACCATTTAGATTTCCAATAATTTATAAATAGATTCTAGTTAGATTAGACAAAAACTATCGCTAAATCGAGTGGTAGGTATAAATACCTTATCTCCTTATCTCACCTAATAAAACTGAACAACACATTTAAATATAATTTAAATTTATTTGTAGATAAATGTTATTGTGTCCATGTAGTATGTGTTTATTCTACGGTACCCATTCCTGATTTGATATTAAATTTATTTTATTATTAAAATATTATCATTATTAGTTCTTTATTACAAATATTATTATAGTACGATCATTATGTAATGCGTGTTTATGAGTTATGCTTATGACATATACTCAATTCGGGATAAGATTAGGAGTGCGCAGAAACCAATTTTCGTTCCATTACTCCGGTATGTTATACAGCGTATATTATTTTATAGTGATGGACGTGTTGTAAAATAAAATATAAATTATGATAGGGAATTGATAACTGAAACTGATGTGCGTGCCAAGCATCTTTTATTCGCTCTGTATACTATAAATTTCGTCGCGGAGAGGGAATAGCCGCCGACTGATAAGGGAGGGACTATAAATTTTGTCAGCCGTATGCGCGAAACACTTCTAATCTAATCCCGAATTGAGTATAGAATCTAGGTCTCTACTCTCTAAGTATTTTTACTTTTTATTCAGTTCTTTGTTATTAATATAAAATAATAGTATAGTATTAATATAAAACGATTTCATTTCGAAAAAAAATTTGCGCAGGGGTTCCCCTATAAAATGCGTTTTTAAATTTTAGCTGAGAACAAAAAAAAATTTCAACCTAGATAATAAATATTGGAGGAGATAAACAAATTTAAATTGTTTTTATATTACATTGAAAGTACAGGTAAATTGCGTATTTAAAAAATTCTAAGTATTTTATTTCGAAAAAAAATTTG
>JAIUCT010000010.1:10998914-11009117 GCA_021307375.1 Tetraneura akinire
TATATACAATTAATTAATCATGTAAACATGTTCTTTACAACTTCCTTCGGCAACTATACATCACATTTTAAACATTTTAATTATAAACACTTTACTATAAACACTAAACAACACTTTATTAATAATTAAATTATTATATGTTATACATAGATTGTGCTTTGGAAAAATTACCTTTACGAAAACGAGATGGTGCTAGAGTAATTGACGGTTCTAAACATGCCAATAAAATAACTTGTGATCAAGATGAAACTGTTTATTTAAAACGACAAGAAGGCATTGAAAAACAACACAGATTCAAATGCAAAAAGTTTGATAATTTTAAATTAGGTATATATTTTAATAATACATTAAGAAATTTTTTTTTATAGGTGTGGTTTATTTTTATATTATAAACACCAACCAAATACAAATGTATATTTTATTGTTTATGGGGCTTTGGTGAAATGTACTAGTGAAGGTCCCAAAATGGATATTTATAACCAAGTAGCAATAGAAAAACCAAAAAAAATTATGGTTACAAAACATACTAAAAACATGGGAAAATTCAGTTCAGTGACGGTATCCACTATCGATGAAGAAGAAGACGAAATAGAAGCAGTAAGTATCAGTAGATTTTATATCCTAAATAATTTGTATGTTACTATTATATATGTTATTTAATTAACAGAGGGAAGTAGCTGATTCTTATGCAAATAATGCACGTATAATTGAAAAACAACTTGAAAGAAAAGGTATGAGTAAACGTAAAGTAGCAGAATTTATTGAACCAGAAATCACATTAGAAGTTAAAAGACATGCACGTGGTACATTGTTGGAGAAATAATAAAATAGAAATTTTAATATAAAGTACTATTTAATAATTTTGATAATAATAAATAAAATAAAATATTGTTTTATAAAAAATTGTGTATTATATATAATTAAATTTATTTCATGATGGTTTTTCATCATTAACTAAAATCTGATAAACAAGATCTGGTGTTCTTGGCATCAATGTTGATGGATTATCATACTCATTAATAGGATTGTGCACATGCTCATAAATTTGTTTATAAACAGCTGAAATCACTTCATTTGATTGTCGCCTAACCTTGCTTAAGTGTAAAGGATTTTTGAGACAACTTATTTGTGGTACTGCTACACTGTTTGGCATCACTAACATGTTTTCTAATTTACTCTGTAATTTTACATAAATATATATAATATTTCATAATTAATATTGATAAATAATAATTACTATTTTATGTTATTCTTTTAAATTAAATACAAAACTAAATTAATTACCAAAAAATTAATTATGTTTTCTGCTTCCATTCCTTGAATCTGAGAAAGAATATTTGTACCTTGACCTTGTAAAATTGTTTGAATTTCCTCAAGATTTAAATGAGTAACAAGATAGTTGGCTTGTTCAGTAGAAACTATTTCTATTTGTATTGCCATTTTGTTCTAGAGAAATAATTAACAATTTAATGTTATGCTATTATTTTTTAAAGGATATTATTTAACATACTTGTAATTTATCAAGTTCATTCTCAACATACTGATACTGCTTTAGAGTTTCATATATATCATTAAAGCAATTAAGTTGATATACAGCCATGTCTAAAGGAGTTAGTCTTGAGGCACTCAAATTGATTGCTTGAAGTAATGGTACTAATACGGATGAAACTATCTAATATTAAAATTAATATAAATAATATATTTAAAAATTGTAATTATACTATAAACAGTACGTCTATAGTCTATATAATACCATAGATGTATCTTCTAGTTTATCTTCTGTAACAGCAGCTACTGATAAAACCTGTCTAAGTATATTTAACAAATGTCCAATACCAGGTGATGGTGACAAATCTGGTGGTGGAGCTTCAATACGTTCCAACAAAGTATCTCGAACTAAATTTTGTAATTTGTTTAAAAACACACATTCCATTGTTTTATGTAATTCTTCAATTGTTTGACATAGTTGTCCAGTAGGAACGGTCTAAAACAAGGTTTATTGATTACAATATAATATAGAATAAAAAAATGTATTTAAAATATACAAATATGATTATTTGTTAGCGAAATTCATCAGATAATATACATATATTATCAGATATATATATAATAATTTTTATGTTCAATAAAATGCCCATAAAACCTGATCAATCCAAATCTGACATTTCCTACTACGCTAAGAATCATTTTTTGAATGTAATGATTTATTATTGCATTAAAATTTTAATCAAAATTCAACCTTTAAACCTGTATCCCTCCCACAGCAGTATCAGCTCCCATTTTTATCTCTTAAACAGCTACAAAAAAAATAAAATCATAAATGTAATATTCACATTACACTAAAAATATTAATGTTAAAAAGGTATAAAAATAATTGAGGCTTGGCATTTTTCTAATATTTTAGTATCATGTTAAGTAATACGTGAGCATACCTCAGTAAAATTTTTAGATCTAAAACCCAAATTTGCTATTTTCATTAAACATTATATAGATAAAAATGAGAATTTTAGGAAATATTTAGTTCTATATTTTGTAGAAAAATTAACATAACGGTTCCAAATTTGTATCATGTATATATAATACCTATTTGAACAGCCCAAACAATTTACAAGTCACTAAGTTCACAATTGCCTGAGTTATCATGAAATATTAAAATTGATTTCATCAAAATTTCAATTTCCATAAAAATTCCGTACTATCTTCATTTTTTGGTCGATTTTCCTATCACATACGGCAAATTTTGAAAAATTTGAGAGATGACCTAAATAAAATACCAACTACATCCTCTTTCCAACTGGAAATATATGGTTTTTGTGAAAATATGAGAATTATTTTGGGTCAAAAAAATGTCTACTTAAAATTTTTAAATAACTATTAAATCCTTTATAATTTATTGATTCTATTAATATGAATATATTGTTATAATGATGTTAGCAACAACACAGCACCATCAACCACTTTTTCACAAAATTTGGTTCTGTCCGCATAATTATTAATATGATTGAAATACTTATAAACTTACTTTTATTACAATTTGAAGATAAAATTTTAAGGAACTAGCTACACCATATAAATCAATTGGATTATCATTCATATGCAATACACTCTCTACCCGTGATGCTAGTGGACTACACAATCCTTCAGTAATGCTACTCATACATAATGCTATTTCTTCATCTACATCTATAATAATAATATACTATAAATAACTCATTTATTTAACCAACAAGAAATTATTACATAAAATAAATTTCTTACTTATTTTATCACAGTTTTTTAATAAATAAGTTAAATATTTTCTTTCAATTGGAACATGATCAATTAACCAAGATAACATGTTATTTATGTATTGCCTAATATCTTTTGAATATGTTTTCAATGATATATCATTAGAATTGTTTGCTGCAAGTGCATCAATAAACCTTTGTGCAACTACAGCTTGTCTAATTGTACAATATTCTTCTAAGACATATCTGTTAAAAAATAATTAATTTTGTATTAAATATTAATTAAGAAACAAGTGGTTAAAGAAAACTTACTTGAATAATACTGGCCTATCTTGTAATACTTCCATAGAAAAAACAAGTAATGGACCAGTAATTGTAGACTCAATGTCTTTACAATATAATTGGGTCCATCTGTATAATACTTCCATTGCCATTTGCTATAAATTAAAGAATTAATAAATGTAAGTACATATAATATTATAAATTTTATTATATAATTGTAGTTTTCTTTTACCTGATAGGAAGAAATTTGTTCCATTAAACTAAGTGCAGAAGTTTGATGACCAGCTTGCATAAGCACTTTACAATTATTACTAATAAGTTGAGTTTTGCGCAAAGCTGTAAAAAATTCAAGTGTTACATTGTTAGATCGCAAAGAAGCAACTTCTGAAGAACTTAATTGAAATGTTTTTGTGTATGCATCCACTAATAATTGTTGGTTGGATATAGTTTCTCTATATAAACAACACAATTAAAAACATTATGATATTTATTTACGATTATAAATTTCAAATAATATTTTTTTACTATAATTTATTACATATGTTATGAGAAAAAGTCAAAATCAAACAAAACTTAGTAATGACCATGCAAAATTAAAAATGTCGAAGATGCATGGGCAAACTTAGTAATATCTTGGCAAAATTAGAAAAACTTAGTGAGTGGAAAAAATTCATGAATCAAAAAAAAATATTTTAAAATTTTTACAATTATTGGACAATAACAATTTTTTGAATTACACAAAATATTATAATTCATAAATACATTTATGCATCAAATATGATTAAAGAACGAATTCGTTATGTATGATGAGATTTGTAAAAGTACTACAATAATTTTTTTTAAATTAATATAAATTTTTTTCTGTATCAAATAACAGATTAAATCAAATTGCTGGGATATTATTTTTTTTAAAAAAAATGTATTATTTTGTTTAAATAAATGATTATTTTAAATGTTAAAATATATCTAATAATTGTAAAAATAAATAATATATTTATTTTTTTTTTTATCATTAATTTTGTCCACATATGGCATTTTTAGTTTTGCTTGATTTCAATTTTTGTTTGCAACACATATATATTATATATAAACTCAATCTTGTATATAATTGAAATACATTATGTTTAAATACTTTTCAATTTGTAAACGTTTTGTAAGTTCAATTAAATTTTGAGTATCAGCTTTGGTATCTTTTAATTGTGACGACATGGATTTCACACCTGTATTTAATGAATTTATGTTTTCATGTAAAGAATTCAAAGCATTCTTCACTTTTTCAAGAGATGATAAAAAATTCTAAACAAAATTACAGTAAGGAATACAAATTTTATACAAATATTTTATTTTATTAAAGAAAAATTTACTTCATTTAATTCAACACTTCTTTTTTCTATTTTAGTCCTTAAGCTTCTCCTGCATTCTAAACTGTTTTCAGTGTAGAACTCAGATATCTCTTTTAATGCTTCTAATGCATCCTAAAACATTAAAAATAATACTTTAACCAAAAAAATTGAGATATAGAAACTAGATATTGGACACATTATCCTATTCGCTTATATAATAAAAAATAATTTGAATTATAATAAAAATAACATAGGTATAGGTATTTTTCATTTTAATATTAATTTATTATTGATTAATAATATGGATACCTTTTTGTTAATTAAAAGTATTTATTTGTATTATGATTTAAAATAATTGAAAAATGTAGGTACCTTATCTCTTTCTAAATGAGTTTCCAAAACACTGCTAACCCTTTTTGAAATGGCTTCTTCGTCTGTAGCCATTATATTTCAAAATAAAATACAATTTTTTTAATTATATAGAAATCATTAAGAATATGCAATTAATTACCAATTATTTTAAAATAAATTAGTAAATAATATACCTAATACCTAATAGTAATATCTAATATAAAAAATACTAATATAATATATAAAATGGTAAACTAAAATAATACAAATTAAAAATACCCATCATAAATTCATAATTATAAACATATTATTAATACTTCTTTAGTTCTTTTTAATAAATACCACGAATCACGATTATAGATAAATGTTTTTTAAATCTCTATATTTATCATTACCAGAAATCAGTAATAAACACATGGAGATAGATAAGAATTATTATCACAATCTTTTTAATCTTCTCTATATCGTGGATACTAGAGGGAGCGCTTACAAAGCAGGAAAATATTCATTCGGATCGATCTTTTGAACTTTTCGGGAAATTATTTTTAAGAATTGAATTTATTACAGGAACTACTAATCATGGGAAACTACTTATAAAGGAACAATAATTTCCATGAAACATAATTTATTGGATATTTTTTTATTTGGTATATTAATTTATCTGATAGATTTATTACAGAAACATACTTTTCAGGACAAATTATTTACATTTCTAATTGAAGTAGTTCCTGTTATATGGTATTATCGTAAAATCCCATTTTCTATAAAATAATTTTCCTATAATAATATTCCTGAAATTTATCGTCCTCCGATACTGGATACATAATAAATATGAAACGATTCGCCATATATCATTTTAGTGAATAAATATATTAAAGATAAACATATTCTACTTGAAACAACTTAAACTAAGTAAAGCCATTGAGTATATTATATTTATATACAATATATACAATCATTGGTATTTGTCATTTGGTAAAACGTAAATTTACATATTTTCATACTTCATTTCACATTCAATAATTTAAAAATTATAAATCGATCACTGCCAAATCATGTCTCATAATTTTTTCAAGCTTATTAGTTTTTTTTTCATATCTTTTTCTAGCGTATACGGCTAATTTAACATTTTTAAAAAAATAAGTAAGTATTATTCATTCTCTTACCTCTAACTTGTCCAATTACAATTACATAATAATAGAAGATTTGAATGTTATGAAACGTATCTGATAATTATCTACATTATAATATTAACATTTAAGTATAGATTAATATAACTTCAGTGCATTTATACATTCATATACTTTTACACTACACATTATATAGTATTTCAGTATTTATATATAAATATAAATTCACTATTCACATATTAATATAATAAATATATTTAAAACAATATATATAATATATCAATCATAGATCAGGATAGAAAAATATTTTTTTTTTTAATTAAAAAAAAATTAATGTTAATCAAAAAATTTAATATAATTGAGATCTAAAAGGAATTATACATAACATGAGGTATTGGAATATATACACACAGAAACGTGTAATAGGTACTAATAAGTAGTTATTACAAAACTAAAAGTTACATAAAAAAAAAAAATAATAATAAAAATTTCAAATAATTTAAATTAAATAAAAATTATAAAAATATATATATATATATATATTTTTTTTTTTGTTAGCAACAAAGCTACAAAAAAATTGACTAGTTTGAGGATTGAAACCAAGAAAAGTAATTTTTTGGTTATTATAAAATTGTGCAATTTTTTTTTTTAATACAAAATTAATAACTTTTTCTTTCATGAAAATAAAAAGAAGTTAATACGGTATTTTAATGTTACTGTCTTACTGACATATTTTCAAATATCCAATACTTTATAAAATAAATTTATCATTATTTTAATATTTTATGAATGTATAATTAAAAAGTAAACTTAAATTATTTAGATAAATTAATGTCTGCAAAATAAATATGAGTCATTGCGTGTTCTGCTGATATTCTATGGGATGGATTACATACTAGAAGTCTTTGTAATAAATCTCGCATTTTTGTTGTTGATTTAGGTACTACCTATACATAAATATATAAATAAATTTAAAATAAACTGTTAAGGCATTTTAATTTTACAAAAATAATTTACTTGTACAAGCGTCATATTTGGCTGATACATTGGCATTGGTTTAAAATCTGGTAAAGTTGTCATATTAGGCCATGTTTCATCAGTAGGTGTCCCCAATAGTTTAAATATCCTTTTTAATTGATCATCTACGTCTGAACCAGGAAACAGTGGTCGTCCAGCATTAGCTAATTCTAAACAATGTATATTTTATGAAATTCTACAAAGTAGTTACTACTATAAATTAAAAATTACCAGCAAATATACATCCTGCAGACCACATATCAATTGATGTTGTGTAAAGTTTAGCACCAAATAAGACATCTGGAGGTCTATACCACAATGTAACTACTTCTGCTGAATAACATTTAACTGGTATTCCAAATGCTCTTGCCAAACCAAAATCAGCTAGTTTCAATTCTCCATTCTGAATAAAACCAACGAATAATATTTTGAAAACATGATTTTTATTAACTAGTATTTAAATTTTTTTAAATTTATAAATATGTATTTTAATTTTACATATATTTTTAGTTTATTAATCACCTTATTAATAAGTAAGTTCTGAGGTTTAAGATCACGATGTAAAACATTGTGATTATGGCAAAATGCTAATCCTCGCAATAGTTGATACCTATAATTATTAAATATTTTATTTGTTGATGTCAATATTTTTCTAAACAATTATTAAAATACATGAATGATTTCACAACATTTGGATCGATTTCTCCATTCAAACTGTCGAAATATTTTTTTAAGTCTTGGTCACAATGTTCAAAGACAAGCACCAATTTTTTATCACTATGAAGAACATCATAAAGACGTACAATATTTTTATGTTTTAACTCCTTCAGTAAACAGATTTCCCGTAAAGCTGATGAAGGAACACCCTGGAAAAAAATATATTATTTTATAACTAATATAATTAATTGCCATTAAAAACAAAACCTCATCATCGTCATCAAGTCGCACACGTTTTAGAGCAACAATCTCAAGAGTTTCACGATTTTTTGCTTTGAAGACGGTACCGTAAGTTCCTATCAAATATAAATGATAATTTTTTAGCATCTATATTACAAATTTTACAATGTTAGCTATGCTCACCTTCTCCGATTTTGTCTAGTTTTTCGTATTTATGCATATTATCAATAAACTCACTAAAAATATTAATATTGTGATTTAAATTAACATAAAAAGAAAAATTAAATATTTTATTTTATTTTATTTAGTCTTTTTATACAATATAACACTATTTACTATTAATATGTAATATATATTTATATTATTAAAAATTAAAAAATTATTTGCAAAATTTTTATAACTTGTTTTTTATATTTTCGATTATTATGATATTAAATAATTCCTTACCATTAAACTATAGAGAGAAGAGAGTTATCTTTTATCTATATAATAAATATTATATAGGTATATTATTTAAAGTTATGATCACGATTATAATCGTGGTTATGATGCAGCATACAGTTCAAAGTTCAAAGATATTTACCGACAGATATATCCCATAGAGATAGATAAAAATATTATTTTATCTCAGACGACAGACACGATTTAAAATATATCTGTGCTACTCATAGAGTCATATATAGCTCTGTCTCTCTCGCTCATATGTTTGCACCCCATAATCAATATATATGCCATATGCGGGGTCCATTCTTTTTTATAGGTCTATAATTGGCCATAGATAATAAATTATATATTAACCACGGACTATCTTAGTCCGTGATACAAGTAACATAACTATACAGTAGTTTTTATCTCAAATTCTCAATCTAAGGACAAAGACAAATTATTTAATAATTTTGTGTTGTCACTTGGACTTGATTCAAATACATTAAAACAACGAATTGAGATTTTTTTTCTTTGAGTAATTAATCTTAATTCGTGACTGAAACTGAATATATTTCACTACAAGACAACGATATAAAATAATATACTCGTACAGTAAATTATGTATACCTGATTTTAATACTTTATGTACATCGTACAATTTTAAACCGATGTATAATACAAACTCACGACCCTAATTTATATACCTTTAATATTATATTATTATAAACGACCGAAATTATTACAAAAATATAAATGTGTTAATTTCATAATTGCAAAAATAACATTATATGGGATATGGGTAAATAATAAATATTGAATAATATGTTCAATGTTAACATTTGTTTATTTTACAAAAAAAATGGAGTGTAAATTCCAATCTTTCAGTTGAAAATTTTTTAATTCCACTTTTATTCAAGGCATAATAGGTTAATTTGTAACCAGTTATTTTATATTATGTAGAATAGTTAGTGTCCAATCTCCAACGAAAATTTTAAATTACAAATACGACATAACTAGTTTAACTTTCTGCGTGGTTGTTATATAACTCACTCCTCACTCCAAATACTATAAACAGTATATAGTATTTGCTCACTCATTTGATGGCCGCTTACATGGTATTGCATAGTCACTGCCGTGGAGTATAGGCAACACATTTTACGGAACACTTATCATTTGTTATTCACTTTATAACTTCATACTTGTGCAATTTTCTACAATGTTATGTTGTTACCACGAACTAAGATATACAGGACTGGAAACGAACGTCGAATCGGCGGACCCCAAATGTTTCGTGAAAAGTACACTTCGATATTTTGCGCTATCTATATTGAAATACATCAACTATTATTATCGAGTTTATATTTTCAAAAAACGTTGAAATAATAATAATATTATCTTTAATATTTTAAACTTACTTTTACTTTGTACTTTTGTAATTTAATTACTAGTTAACTACTTACCAATTATTATTTACTAAACTATTAAAATCAATGTACATGAACGAAACATTTATTATAAATTAAAATAATA
>JAIUCT010000010.1:11009127-11026718 GCA_021307375.1 Tetraneura akinire
TACATGAACGAAACATTTATTATAAATTAAAATAATAGATAGCGCTCGAAAACCAAGTGTACGATTCACGAAACATTTGAGGTCCGTTACCGCGCACTCCTCCGACCTGTCGTTGCCAGTCCTGTATATCTTAGTTCGTGGTTGTTACCACAGAATAACTGTTCTGTGTAGTTACTCTGTGTCTTATCAAAAACAAATACATAATTAATGTCAACAACATAGATCACACATCTAATATAATAATAATAATAATATTTTTAATTTTTTAATTTCGTCATAATCATATTTTTTTAATAAATAGGTATAAATAGGTATAAATGTATAGTTATTATTTTATTAATTAATTATTAATTTATTTGTTTACTTATAACATGTCCAATTGTCCACATATTGATCGTATTAACAAATTTTTAATTAAAATTTTTTTTTATTAATGTAATTTTTAAAAGTTTTAAAAGATTATTTATACAAATGGTATAAGAATTTTATTAGAAGTAGCTTGTTTAATGTTTAGTGTTTGGTATTTTTATTTTTACACGTAAGTAAAAATAATTATTTATTAAAAATTACAGTAAAATTAAATACTTAAAATTACTATATTAATATTTTAATGAATGGATGACAAAATGTATGATGGTTTGGTGATGTAATATAATTTAATGTGCTGATTTAGTAAACAAATAGTTTACAAAAATTACTCACTGTAATTGTTTGAATAAATGAAGCTTTTGTTAAATCTATTCTGTGCTTGTGTCAACTATTAATTAAAAGTAAACTGAAGTGATAACTGAATTTGGTTAGTAATATTTCATTTTAACAATACCTAATATAATTTAGCAATAACAATATTTTTTGTAACAAAAAATCACCAAAACATACCACTATTAATTATATATTTAATACAATAAAATGTGATAAAATTAAAATTTATAATTTAATTTCTATAGTTCTTATACCGAAATACATGAATTAAATATATAAATTGACAAGATCAAGAAGACAGATAAACCATGTTACCTCCACACAATGGTGAAATTATGCATCTTAACGTTGGTGGAACAAGGTAATAATGAAAATAAATAATTTATTATTATACAATTATAAAATTATAATATATAAGTATAACTCGGAAACTAATGTTTTGATGGTAACCTATTTATTTACTTTTATTTTTATCCTACCAACATATTAAAATCAATATATAATTGATTAATTTAAAAATCAATTTATTAAAAATATTTTGTGTCTTTACATAGACTCATTTAAATAATTATATAATAACATTTTTATATTAGGTATTTAATTTTACTTAAGTACTTTTTTTTTTTTAATAGCAATTCACCAATTTAATCATAAATTATATAAATTCTTAACAATTAAAAAATATTATTATTATTTTTATTTTATAATTTGTTTGATTTTGTTGTGAAAAATGATTTATTCATAACTCATGAGTGTTTTATCAGTTACATGTGCCTATATAATCAAAAATTAAAATTTATTACTTTATTTATGTTTTCCTAACAATTAATTTAGAATCTAAGTATGAAGAATAAATAATTTTTGCTAAGCATTAATTATATATAAAATAAATTTATATTGATATTTGTTTTAAGATTCTCAACATCTCGGCAAACATTAACATGGGTACCAGATTCTTTCTTCACTGCGCTTTTAAGTGGTCGTATTTCTAGTCTACGGGATGATACTGGTGCTATATTCATTGATCGTGATCCTAAAGTTTTTGCTATAATTTTAAATTATTTGCGAACACACGACATTGATTTATCTGGTACTGATATTAGGACCCTACGTCATGAAGCAGAATTTTATGGTATAATGCCTTTAGCTAAACGACTTATATTATGCGAAGATTTAGAACAATCATCATGTGGAGATATACTATTTTATAGCATGTTACCAGCTCCAAGTAAATACTAATTTTTAATTATTAGTCTTACCTTTAGTTTAATTTAATTTTCTATTTTAAATGTAGATGAGTGAATTAAAATATACTCAAAAAAGGATCTTTATTCATAATCTTTATTATTATATTATTATCTATTGTGTTTTTATATTTTTTAACTGTTAATTTTATATTGTGTTACTATATTTTTTCCATCATCTAATTTTTTGAAAAATGTTTACAATTTTATGCAAATTTTGTTTTAGATCCTCCTATGCAAGAATCTGAAACAATTAGTAATATAGCCAAAGTGGATGATCAAACAAGACCTGGTTCAATTGTTCGTGTTCCTGAACCAGCACCCCCACCAAATTCTCCTTCATCTATTCCACATACTCATGGTTATCAAAGGTACATACATTCAATATTTTAATACTGTAAAATAATTAAGCAATTAAAAATTAAATTATTTTTAATTATGTTACTTGAATATTTTAGTCGGTGTCATTCTCGAAATTCATCTTTGGATATTTCCCGCGTTACTGTAAATGGCCGTGGATCAGTTATTAATGGACGTGGAAATGGTAATAGTGGACATTCTCGAGCGGCATCATTGGGTAGTCATGTTCCTAATCACCATTCAAGAAATTCATCAGCTGATCTTAATAAATATATTAGAAATGATGCATTAAACTTGGTTTTTGGTTACAATCAAGGTTCTAATTGGGCTGATCCATTGCGTGTTCAAATCATTAAAGCTCATCATAATTGGATTGTAGTTGCTTATGCACATTTTATTGTCTGCTATAGGTAAATACAAATTGTTGATATCCTCTCGAGTCATTTTTTCAAACAAAATTTGTACATGCATTATTTCTAATATATATTTATATATTTAAACTTATCTATTCATTACTATTAATTATTCTGTTTTGTAATAGATTGAAAGATTCAAGTGGTTGGCAACAAGTGTTTATGTCCCCTCATATTGATAATTGTATAGAACGAATAGCAATTAATGCTAATAAAATTAACAACCAAAGTGGTAACTCTGATGGTTCTTCTGTTATGGTTGCTATATCATATGGAAATCAAGTACGTCTTTGGGGTGTATCAGAGCAGGGATCTAGAACTAACATAGGTAATACTTATACAATTCAGAATGAATATGAAGTTACTTTTAAAAATTATTATTTTTAGGTACATTTAATTTGAATGTTCGTGTAGAACATTTATTTTTCATTGGTAGTCAACTTGTTGCTTTGTCACCCACTGGAAAAATAGGAGTTTGGCATGCAATGACTCAACATTGGCAGACTCAAGATGTTGTTCCAATTGCATCATTTGATACAGCTGGTTCATTTCTACTTCTTGGTTGTAATAATGGATCAATATATTATATCGGTAAGAATTATCATAAATTGTAATATTATAAAGTTAGTAATAATTAATATATTTTTTTAGACATGCAAAAATTTCCATTACGAATGAAAGACAATGATTTATTAGTTACAGAACTTTATAGAGATCCTTCTAATGATCCAATTACTGCTATTTCAGTTTATTTAACTCCCAAAACAAGTAAGTATAAAAAGTAATCTAAATCTAATAGAATTCTTAAATATAATGAAAAACAAATTATTTTAATATATTTAAAGTATTAGAATTTCAGCAAAGTGAAAAGTATTAGTTTTATAATGATGTGTGCCTTTTTTTTTTATATGTCTGAATAAACTTTTACTACCCAAAATAATGCACCGATTTTCACAAATAGTATATGTTTCCAGTTGGAAAGTGGATATAGTTGGTACTTTATTTTGGTTATTTTTCGAATTTCTCAATATTGACCCTATGTGATAGGAAAAACAACCAAAATATGACGAAGAAACTGCATTTTACACGTAAAATGAAATTTTGATAAATTTAATTTCAATATTTCATGATAGTTCAGACAATTTTGAACTAAAGATTTGACATTTTTATGGGTGTTCACATAAATGTACTATAATTATGTGATTAAATTTTGGAACAGTTATGTTTATTTTTCTACAAAATATAGAATGTTGAATATTTCTTAAAATTCTTGTTTTTATGTGTATAATGATTGATGAAATTGGTAGTTTTGAATTTTAAGGTCTGAAAATTTTACTGATGTATATTCACATATTACAACATGATATCCAAATATTAGAAAAATCCTAATTCTCAATATTTTTTTTAAAGCTGTTAAAAGTTGATATTTTTAACTTAATCAAAAATCTTAGAATCCATACAATTATTCTTATTTCTCAATAATTTTAAAATGAAAATTTATATAATTATCAAAAAATTTGGAAATTTTTTGAAGTATACTGATATAAATTAATGTATTTCCAAAAAATTAGAAAAATCTCAAGTCTCAATTTTTTTTATAGGCATTTTAAGTTGAAAATTTAGTAAAATTGATATTTATGGTATATATTTGATGATTTTTATTATTACATATTTCTCAATATTTTACAATAATGTTATATAATATTGACATAAAATTTTAAAATATTTGAAAATTTATTAAAGTATACTTACATATTGGTTAACGTATTTCCCGAATATTAGAAAATTATCAATTATCAATAATTTTATTTATATGTATCTAAAGTTAAAATTTGAGTAAAATAAATATTTAAAATATTTATATGAATTCTTCTTATTATATTTTAATATTTTACAATAATGTTAAATAAAATCGACAAGTTTTTAAGAATTTTGAAAATTTATTGAAGGGATACAGGTGAGGATAATGGCGATATTATAGTATTATGTTGTAATCAGTGGCGTGTTTACAGGGGGTTTTGGGGGTCAGAACCTCCCCCCCCATGACCCAAGTTTTTATAATATATATATATATTATATATATAAAGAAAATATGTAGGTACTGTTTTACTTTTATAATATATTAAATAAACAATTTATTTTAATGCTTTATTAGTTCATAATTCATATACATTAATATTATGATTGCAAAACGTTTAAAAAAATTTGAAACCCCATAATATTTTTCTGGATACGCGCCTGTTTGTAATTTAATTAAGATTTGAATGTAATGATAAATCATTAAATTCTAAAAAAACAATACTGAGGATTGTTCAGTCAAATATAGGTATAGATTTGTTATGTCCAGATTATTGACGGACATTAACGTTAAATGATTAATGAGGTAATGAACAACAATAGTAGTAGCAGATGATTATATCAGTTAAATAATAATATGATATAAATATTTTTTTTTATTAAAAACATTAAATTATCAATAATATTATTAGTCTAATAGTGAGTGATTGTAGTGATAATGATTACCTATACTGATTATTAGGTATTATTATTATATTATTTATAATTTATAGGTATATAATGGAAGAATACTATTGAATAATTAATGGCGATAATGATTGATAAATACTTCATAAAATATTGACTAATGACATTTTAGTAAATTTGTGAAAATTTAAATCAATTCAATACCTATATATTTGACTGAACTTCACTCAGAATTGTTTTTTGAATGTAATGATTTATCATTGCATTCAAATGTTAAACGAATTACAACATAATACTATAACATCACCCACTATTATCTTTTCTTCACCTGTATATCTTTCACACCAGTATCCCTTCCCTTTTGTACCTTGCTAATATGTAGTCCAATATTCAAGTTTCAACATTAACAATAAATACATTACAAATCATTATTTATTCATGTTCATAATTATTAAATGTTATTACTTTATTAGATAGTAAATAATATAATAATAAAATTAAAGGCATATCTGGATTATATATTTATTATTTTAAAAATATAAACTATTTTACATTTTAACTATTTAATCAATGATATCTGGCATTTCAGGTATACTACTTTTAGTTTGACTGAATTTAGATTGAACATATTCACTAGTTCCTTGTAACTGGGTTCCAGTGTAAGATGCAATATCTTGTAGTTTAGAACCAGTATATTGTAAACCATAGTGGATTTTACTAGCAGTTGAAGATGCACCATCCATTATTTGATCAGACATTGTACTGAATTTGTCTACAATTTTAAATAAAACCATTAATGGTTCAATAATTAAAATATTACATATTAAAATTATCGCTTTTGATCATTTGAAATATATAATATTAAATTTATTTATACATCTTTAATCTTATTTTTTAACTAATTAGAGAATAATTATGGTTTGGAAAGGACTACTACAAACTTGATAACCAATTCATTCCATTATATGCTGAAGAGCTAATGTCTTCCATACTCGGAAACCAATTTTGAATTGTAGAGGGACTTTGTGGCATCTCTATTTCTATTGATTCTGTATTTGATAGTCCAAACTATTTGAAAAATCAAATTATATACTTTTTAAATCAATAGAGCATTGAAATAATTTGTTTTTTTATTAGTGAACCAAATCCACTATATTGGGTTTATAATATATTTGTTTTTAGTTTTTTTTTTTATTTAGTATGCTTGAAATAGATTTTTAAGGTAAAAAAAAATAGTCTGATAACCACAAATTGGATAGGTACTTTGACGAATTTGATTTCAAATATTTTCAGATAATTCAAGAAATATTTAACTTAGAGACCCAAAATTTTTATTTGGTATTAAATTATAGACATTGTATACAAGGATTAAACTTTGGAACTGTTACTTTGAATTTTCCTGAAAATAGAACACTAACATTTTCTATGATTCTCGTTTTTTCTTAATAATGTTTGATAAAATTGGTAATTTTAGGTTTTATATTCTGAAAATGTATTAAAAGTATAATTAAATATTGTTTAATTTATTTCCAAAATATTTTGAAAGCCTTAATTTTTGTATAATTGTTTAAAATTTAAAATTTTACAAATTGTGGGAAAATTTATCGGTATTCAAGAAAACTAATTTAGAAAATCTTAATTTTATTTTACAAATACAATTTAAATCATAGACTTGAAAATTGTATTGAGTACTTACATAAATATTTTACATGCATTACATAATTTTGAAATAATTAATTTAATATTTCAATTTAAATAAGTATTCTAATATTTGCGTTGAAATTTTAATCACTAATATATAATTATTGCCTATATCTGACTAAATTTTTCCTGTATTATATAGAATCTATTATAAATTTATAATTTAAATAATAATACAATACCTATTATTTAATAATTATAATTATTTACTATTTACATTTTAATTCTTACTTGAAGAGTTCCAATTAATAAACATGCTAAAATAAATTTCATAGTGACTATATAACACTTGCTACTATATGATATTCCCAAATGAATAGATATACTCGAGTATCATTATATAAAGTACCTACGTATGTAAAATAAAACTAAGTATTTTAAAATTATTTGAATATTCAAAAACACGAAAATCGAACAACACTTGTGTACACATTAATCTGTTAATGTCATAATTTAAATACTATTTAATTACTATTCACTCATCAGTAGTATTGTCTAAAATATAAATGCCACAATTGTAGACATTGACGCTATAAATGAGGAAATCATAATTTTGTAAAAAATAAACCTAACCTGCGTAGGTATATGCTATATAGAATTATATAGGTAATAGAAACAAACATTTGTCTGATATTAATTAAATGTAATTATGTTCTGTATACTGTATTACATGCAAATATGCAAAAATATTATATAAACAAATAAATATATAAATGGTAAAATAATATAAGTAAATATTGTCTAAATTAGTTTCCTTGAATTTTGCCGTATTTCACGATTTTTTGTTAGTTTTATTGACTCCAAAAGAATACAATTTGAAACTTAAAAAATGATCTAAATTTCTAAATAAAGTTTTACCAAACTCCAATTCTCTACTGAAACCATACCTCATTTGTATTAGTTATATCAAAATGTCTAGTCAAAAATGACTAGTCAAGTTTTTAAAAACCTATAAATCACATATTTATTGTAATTATTTTGAAAATATCTTTAAAAAAAAGCAAGGGAAGGGATACAGGTGTGCAATCAAAGTGTTTAACTTTAGTCATAATTTGAATGCAATCATAAACCATTGGATTCGAAAAAATGATTCTGAGCAAAGTTCAGTCATATAATGCCGTTTTTTTTGTCATTTTTTTGTCATTTTTTTGTTTTGCCTTCTATCTAAATTTGTTAACATTAATTCAAATTCTTTGCATAAATAGTTTTGATTGATATCGTCTCTATATCATTAGGATATTTTGACACGTATCATTGAAACTATCATATAACACTATAACGGTGTAGAGCTGTAGACAATACAGTTGGTAATCAATAATCATAGAAAATAATTGGAAAAAATTACCTAATGCTAATACTATTATGTATATATCACCTAATAGTACTTTAATTTTCCGGTAGTAAAAGTGTCTTCAGACATAAAAACAAAAACAAAAAAATAAAGACGCATCATTGTAAAACTAATACATTCTTCTCTTTACTCAGAATTTAAAAGATTACTATTAAATATTAAAATATTTTACTTATAAATGAAAGAGTATGTTATAAAACACAAATCAAAATTTTAAGCTTAGCATGTTTAAATGTTTAAAATAAAAATATATTTCATCGATTTTAAAACCAATTCCAAATATAAGTTGTTAATAAAAAATAGTTGTTAGTTCGTTACATTCGATTTATGTAATATTTTATAATTTAATGAATATATGTATATATGGCGATGTCTCTATTAAATTTTCAAACCGTAAAATCCAATATTGTTAATATTATTATTTTATTAAACATTGAAGGAAAAAATGAGAATTTTCAAGGTTTTATGTTTAGACTTAATAATACTACTTAAGTACTTAATATTACTTATACTTAATTTCTAATCAACGTAAGAATACGCATGTACAATGTACTCATACATTTACATCATGTACAGCAGCCATGTCAAACACGCGGCCCACGGCTGATTTTTGTGACTACCAATATTAATGGATAAAATAAAAAAAATTATAACACAACCAAAACCGTATACAGATTTTTTTGGGGGGTACTAAATTGTGAAAAGAATGAAAATGTTAATTTTTTTAAATTTATAGGTACTGTACTTTTTGGTGTTCGTAAAGAATAATAAAATTAAAAAATTTGTATAAATTTTTTTTTTTTTTCATTAAATATGTTTTTGTGCATAGTTAACTATTCAATATATTTGGCCCACTTCATACTTTATGTTTGACATGATTTACAGTATGCTCACGTACACGTATAATGCCCATATTAATTTTACAAAAGTAAACTGTTAACATTATATTTGAAGTTTTCTTAATAGTTTTATAATTCATATGAAAAGCTTTTAGCGTATTCTATTTTAGGCGTCAGTGGAAATTGGATAGAAATAGCTTATGGTACTAGCTCAGGTACAGTGCGAGTGATTGTACAACATCCTGAAACTGTAGGGCACGGTCCTCAACTGTTTCAAACGTTCACTGTTCATCAAAGTTCGGTTACTAAGGTGAATGTAGTACTTAAAATACAACATTAAAGTATATTTATAATTTATGAAAATGATTTTGTTATTAACTTTTAATTTGTGGTTAAAAAATAAAATAGGTGACATTGTCAGAAAAATTTCTTGTGTCCGTATGCAGTGAATACAATCATGTTAGAACATGGAGTGTAACTAGATTCAGAGGTATGATTTCAACACAACCCGGTTCTACACCAGTTGCTTCGTTTAAGATATTATCTCTTGAAGAAGTTGAGCCGTGTATTAGCTATTGTGCTGGAAATGATTGTGGTAAAAATTATAGCAAAATATAAATATAATAATCATTTTAATGTATAATTATAATATATCTATATTTCAAAAAACTTATTACAATATTATTACATTATATAGCATTATAGCATTATTATATTACATTATCTACTACAATAAATACATAATATGTTATTGAAATTAAAATGTATATAAAATTATGAATATGTTGATTGGACATTCTGATAGGTCCATATGGTGAACAAGATGATGAGCAAGTATTTGTTCAAAAGGTTATGCCTGAAACTTCAGAACTATTTGTACGTCTTGCATCCAATGGAAAAAGGTAATTTTCTATTAAAATTTCAGCATCTATCAAGTTCCTATAAAAATAGCAGGGGGTAGTCCACTGTTCATAAATCATAATACATCAATCATTTTGGAGGTGCAGTACAGAGTTAGGTTAAAAATTAACATTCTCAAAATAATTATACAGGTATATTTGAGTGTTTATATAGATAACCAACTGTAAAATTATAATATCTATATATTATGTAAATAGTAAATTTATTACCTTTTTGAAAACTCAATCCACTAATTACGTTCAATATAAATAATTTATCATAAAACCCCTAAATGAGTCACTTAAATACCCAAATCTGACAGTACTTTGCTCAAAATCATTTTTCGAATATAATGATTTATCATTGCATTAAAATGTTAATCAAAATTCAACACTATTCTCTTACACCTGTATCCCTTCCATACCAGTATTCCTGCCCTTGCCTTTATATAAATATTATTTCGGGTAATAATAGTGTCTTTAGACATAATAATAATAAAAAAAGACACATCGTTGTAAAACCAATTATCGCTTCCCTCAAATTCTAAAAAATAAAATATCTATTATAAAAACAAATTATCCTGCTAAATTTGACCTTTATAACTATTTAATATACTTGTAATCCATTTTAGATTAGGTATCATAAATAAAAGAGACAAATGAATATTGTTACATTACTACAAAATACTTAATTGTAATCTAAGATTGTCTGCTTATTAACTAATTTTTATTTTTATTATTATAATTTTAAAAATTTAAGTAAAGTTAAATTACAAAAATAATGAATTTGTACATTATATAAAATTATTTACTCAAACAAACATGGTGAAATACTCTATGATCTGATATTATTATTAACATAGTATTTGCATAATATTGTATTAAAATTTTAAAAAATGAGTATCTATGACGTATTTAATATCATAATATTATTATACTGCTATGTGCACATTACGGCATGTGTTTTTATTAATAAATAATATTTTTATGTTTTGACAGAGTTTGCATTATAAGAGCTGTTGATTGTACTATAATCACGTGTTTTTGTGTACACGAGTGTGAGGGCTCTAGTCGTATGGGGTCACGACCTCGTCGCTTTATATTAACAGGACACTGTAACGGTGCTATTCAAATGTGGGATCTTACCACTGCTTTGGACTTAGCCAATAAATGTCTTCGTGAGTCCTACTATTATGTATTACATAAAATTATTGCATATTTTGGAAAATTGTATCTAATGTAATAATATTACTAATGTTCTACATTTATAATACAATATTTAATGATCATATTTTCTAACATAGAACCTATACCAAATGGTGGACCAACAGCTGAAGAACTATTACGATTGCTAGACCAATGTGATCTTAGTAATAGCCATTGTTCAACACCCAGCATATCACCATATCCGGGTACATTATTCTCCAAAGGAAATACAGCGAGATTAAAAGCTTCTAATGTGGCATTTCTTAATCAATCACAACAAACAGATGCATCAACTTCTACGTCTTCCTTGTAATCTATAATATATTGTATTAGAAAAAAATAATAGGTAAGTTTTATAAGAATAGTTATATTCAATAGCAACATATATTGAATTGTTTCAATATATTATTGAAACATAATTGTTTTATAGCAACAGGTATATCCCCGGTGCCACACAAGTAAAAAAAAAAAAAAATAAGAATTGTTATTATAAAAGTAATATATGTATGAATATCATTTATAAAATATATAATATCACTAGATTATTAAATGTATGCATTTTCATTTTACAAAATTTCTTAGTATAAAATACATTTCAAACTGTTCTTATTGTACACAATAATTTCAGACCAATTTTATCAACCCTAAAAATATTTATTATTTTAAATTATAAGATAATTATTTATAATAAATTATTTGCTTAAAATAATTGTAATTTTTATTTAAATATAAAATAGGTAAATAAATATGTATGGCATAAAAAATAATAATAAATAAATCCCATGTTGAAATTAAAATTTAACATTTAACTGAATTTCTTCCTCAAATTAATTATTATACTCACATATATTCAATATATTTTCTCTCTCTGTCTTTGTATTTTTTGTCTTTTGTTATTTTATATTATTACTCTATGTGTATTTCAGCATTATAAAATATAAGTTTAATATATTAATATGTGTGTAATATTATTTCACTAATTACATGTAGATCTAAGTCATTATTTTCAATTTGCTAGACCAGAGAAGACTTACTACTTATTTTCCATAAAGGAAAGAGAAACACAAGAAAATATAAAATGTAAATTTACCTTTTTTGAATTACATAAAAATATTTCATTAAAATTTTTTTGTATCAAAATTAGATATATTATAATTTATAAAATTAGTGTATAAGAATAATTATGAATAAGATTAGTAAATTGATTTTTACATTATGTGATATTTAACTGTTATTATTGTAAATAAATCATAATACATTATAATATTAATTTTGTCAGAATTATTACTGTGATGTATTTTTAATACTAAATATAAAAAAAATTATTTGTGAAATAATTCAAATTTATTATTTTTCTTAAAAAAAACTTATAACATATCATTTATATTATTTTTTTAATCATAGAAATTTTGAATTAAATTTCTTATAATATATTCAATATTACAAATAAATAATTATATAATTTGTATATTGTTTAAAATTGTAATAAATATTTAATATTTATAAGCAACTCTTTAAATATTTAAAGTTTATTACAATTGTCAATATTTACTTTTAACTAATTATTTCTTTATAGTGTTTTGTTTTTTATTATTTGTATTAATTATCTCATTAGTTGTATTATTCATTTAAACATAATATGCATATTTATGTGTTTACAATTAGTTCATTTTTATATAAATTATTATATTTACTAATAATCTGTCTTAATTGTACAATGCACACATATTTTTATATATTTATTAAATATATTTATATATTATATTTTATAAATTCAGATTATCATAAATAAATTTAATAAATAAAATGATGAAATATTTTTTTCATTTAATCATTTTT
Organism: Tetraneura akinire; assembly: GCA_021307375.1. Lineage (NCBI taxonomy): Eukaryota > Metazoa > Arthropoda > Insecta > Hemiptera > Aphididae > Tetraneura > Tetraneura akinire. The sequence goes on from JAIUCT010000010.1 coordinate 11,022,166, forward strand.
ATAGTGCAATATTATGTAATATTTATAAAACATTTTTACTTACTTTATAACTATACTATTTATACATTAATTTCAAATAGACAACAATTTTATTTATTTATTGTTTTATTGATTGTTAAAAATGTTTACTATTAATTTTTCAAATATAATTTAAACTTATAAATAACAATTGTATTTTCTTTATTTCTATGTAGCCTATGTATACAATTATTATTACGGATATTAAATATTATTCTAGAATAAACATGTTTTGTAAATAATTTAATTACAAGTGTTTGCACAAATAATTTGAAATGAAATTTTATATTTGAATAATATAGAAAGGTTTAGAAAAATTTAAATATTTACTGTTGGACCGAGAATTTAACCAGAGTCTCATTTACAGGGCCTTTAGAGACATTTACTCTATAATTAAGCTACCTAACAGGTCCTTTTATCACAAATTTAAACCCTTCTAATCTGGTTGCTCACAGTAGATTAAAAATCAATATTTTTTTAAATTTTTATTTATTAATTTACAATTAACTACATAAAATGAATAAACTTACAACAGGTACCTACTTATAATAATAGGTATTCTAAATGCATTTTTTTTTTTTTTTTTTACTTTTATAAAAATGGGTAAATTATTTATTTATTTAATGTATAAATTGATAATAACTTTTAGAACTTTATTTACTAATATAGTATTATAGATTTATAGATTTGTAACTTAAACATTTTTGAACTTATTTTAACATACATAAATTATGCTCTTGAGTGTAGTTTAGTAAAAGAAAAGTGTGTTTATGCATATCCAAAGGCCATGTTACTTCCAATTAACATCAACTGTCCTATATTGTCATATTATAGCAATTGTTACAGTAATACCTATCAAAGACATTGAAATATGAATATATGAAATATCCTAAATAAAAATAATAAAAATTTTTTATTTTATTAATTTTTAATATTTAATAATATATAATAATACATATAAGAATTTTTTTAAACGAAATATTAATTTAGATCAGTGATGGGCAAAGTACGACCCGCAGGCCAACTCCGGCCGCTGAGGGTCCATGGACATGGATAGTATATGGCCCATATAGTATAAAAAAATTCCCAAAATATTCTGAAAATTATCGAAGAAAATAGTTTTAAATATATAAATGGATTCGCGCGGCCATACCCTTATAGCGTGAGTATAGTAGGTGGGTACTACGATAATAGGTATATAATTTCTATTTTTATTCAAATTAATATTTTTCCCAGATGTCAGTTTGGTGCGTCCATAACGTAGTTTTCGTATAATAATATGTATGATGTACTTATATATATGTAAATTGATATAATGTTATTGTGTAATGCTAACAGTCTTTGCACTGTCGTCATACCTAATCGTTATTCCTGATGGTTGCGCCATTGAATAAAAGTTAAATTAATTATTATTTAAGGTAAAAGGTAATTTGTAACATTTGTGTATAATACTGTAATGTTTTTATAATATTAAATGATTCAATAAAGCTTAAACAAAAATTCATTTTTTTCTATAATTCTGGCCCTCCTCTAGAATTTCTTAAACTTTGTGATCCCCCAATTAAAAAAGTTTGCCCACCACCGTTTTAGATACTTAGCAGATACAGATTTAAAGGACCCTCCGGGGCCATATATATTTTGTGGCCTGAAGCCCGGGCTTCTAGTCTCTGTGCTTAATCCAGCCCTGAACTGAGTTATCTAATTCTCGCAAAAATATATTCTTTCAAATTGATATTGTGTAGATTTCTAATAAGTATCTATATTATAAAGAGAGCCATACTCAACCTACGCCCAAAAAGAAAAAAAACTCATGTTGATTAAGAAATAAATTAAGTAGTATTATGGTATATAAAATGTTAAAATGTTGCTATATGTATAAAAATTGGTTACTACCAACTATTTAACTAATTCTAATTTTTTTGGTATAACATGGAAAATTATTTATTTTAGAATATTTGATTCTATATAAATGGATTAATAAATAATATTTTCATTAACTCTGATAATTACAACTGAGAATTAATCTACGTTATTTTTAAAAGTAATAATTAATTATAATCATTCATTATAAATTAAAATGTATAAACAATTTTTTTATGGCATAATCACATTATTCAGTACTTCATAATTTTTTTCTATCTACAGATATCTATTAGATAATATTTAAAATAATTAGTAATTACATTTTGATACCTTACAATATTAAAAACCTTTTTGTATAATAATCAAATATCAATTATAAGTACAATAAATAAATTCTAAAACACAGATAGGTTACATTCATTAACCAAAGTTAAATACATAACCTTTAAAATAATAATTAAATAGTAAACTTCATACATATTGCAAATAATTTGATGGATTTATTTAAGTACTAAGTATGAATAACTTGACATATTATTGAAGACACGAAACACTTTAAAATTTTAATGTTGCTAATTAGTAAATTAATATTATAGATACAATTTTTATTTTCTTCTGCAAATTACTTTGCTTTTCCTTGGGCAGCAACAGCTTCCATTGCCTTTTTTACAGTTTCTTCATCTCCCAAAAACTTCATTGAAACTACAGGTTTAAAGTTTTCATCTAACTCATATTCAAATGGTATGCCAGTTGGTAAGTTTAGGCTCATGATTTGATCATCTGTTAAATCTAAAATATAGAGATACAATAGATACGTAATATTTATTTTACTTTGGTAATAGTTTTTAACCTGTCGTGACACACATTAATTTCGTTGACTCATTTACAAGCACGGATAATTTTTTTCCCATTTATTTTTGTTTATTTTATTTAAATACTTTTTACGTTTATTTAAGATTACAAAAGTTATATTTTAGTTAATTATAGTAATTTAAATTTAATAATAAAATAATATATAAATCAATATAAATATTGTTACACCCAACAATGGTCTGTCATTTTTATGCAAAAAAAATTATTTGATGATTCCAAAATTGATTTCACATTTGTGGAAATTTCATTTACTCCGTGTTTTTTTATAACTTTATTTAGGTATATAGGAAATTTGTTTCTTTGATTTGATACTCTACGAGCCTATTTTGTTCCATCTTTCAGAAAAAATATTTTCGACACAAATCTAATGGTAAATTATTGTCTGATTCTTGATATTATAAATCAGAATCTCAATATACAAATTATTATTATCATCTAAGTCTGATTATTTTGTATCTGTATTATAATAGATTATTATAATAATATTATCATAGAACAATTCAGCATCATTTTCATCATATTCATTTAAATATTGTTGTATACGTCTGTTTTCCAGTTCATTCATTTTAACAATATAAAAAATTCACGAGAGAATTAACAAAAGTATTCAGGCACACAGTAAATTATTTTCAAACACTGACTCCCAGTTACATTGCAACACTTAGCACATTTAAAATGTATAAAATTAAATCAAAACTTGTTTTAATAAATTTATTATAATATTATTAGAGGCTAATATATTACAAAAATCAATACATATAATATTTACTTTACTACATGATATATTAATATGACTGGGGTCATTATTTACCTCATGCGCACAACGACTGGTTAAATAAAATAAAATGTTATGAATCAATTTATGTATTATTTTGTACCAATTTTAGTAATAATCTAAGTTAAGATTATTTAGAAGTAATTTATTATTGAAACAAATTCTTACTATCAAGATGTTTAACTATGCCTCTAAGACTGTTTCCATGAGCAGCTATCAAAATTTGTTTTCCTTCTTTTAACTGAGGAATAATCACATCATTCCAATAAGGTAGTGTCCGTTGAATTGTCAATTTTAAGGATTCAAACATTGGAAACTCATCCTTTGAAGGTTCATCTTTATAACGAGGATCACTTACAATTTGATTATAGTAAGCATGGTCTGTGTCCATAGCTGGTGGAGGAGTGTCAAAACTACGTCTCCATATTTGAACCTGAATATACATTACTTCATTAATAATAAAACAATTTTATCAAAATATGAATTTATTTAATACCTGTTCTTCACCATATTTAGCAGCGGTCTCAGCTTTGTTAAGTCCAGTAAGACCACCATAATGTCTTTCATTTAATCTCCAAGTTTTAGATATAGGAATATTTTCTTGTTCAAGCTCTTTTAATATTGCTCCCAAAGTATTTTGTGCCCTCTTTAATACAGATGTGTGTGCCACGTCAAATTTATAATTTCCTTGTTTCAGAGCTTTACCGGCACTTGTTGCTTCCTCTTCCCCTGATTATTGAATTTAATTAAACTTTTATTAGGTATAGGTAATAAATAAAAATATATTAAAACATAAAACATAAACAATTATCTATTTGGAAAAGTTGATATTACGCACTAACCAATAACCAAAATAATATAATTTACATTTTGGCTTTTGATGAAATATTTTAAATTAGAAATATACAAAACCTTTAGAGCTCAATGAAGCATCAAACCATCCACAAAATAAGTTTTTTTGATTCCATTCACTTTCGCCATGTCTGACCATTACAACCCTGTACTTGGCCATTGCTTTTTGTAA
>JAIUCT010000010.1:11026728-11038064 GCA_021307375.1 Tetraneura akinire
GCAAGATATCAACTGTTATTGATAATGATAATAAATTAATAACCATGAATGACCATGTATTACCAAAATTTCAAACGATCAAACGTAATCGATTTATATAATATATCATAGATTAATCTATGTATATATACAATGTAGAATTGTAGATAAATATTAAATAATAAATAATATCTTACATCGTGGTTTCAGTCTTACACTCTCACTACTCTCAGTAATCTCAGTCTCAGTTCTCCTCAGAGGTGGATAGGCCCATAGGGAAAAAGGGATTTTCCCTTCGGCCCTCATCTTGTATAATATTAGTGGCCCCCCTTGACACCACTCGATTTTTAACAATTTTACAAGTTATTGTTTTAAAATAATATACGAATAATGCGAGCAACGCGAGCAATTTTTTTTATTTTGGTGGCCTTTTTAAAAATTTTCCCTGTAACAAAAAAACTACCTATCCACCCCTGGTTCTCCTTCTCACTAACTAGTAACTAGTACACTACCACCGGTGGCGTATCCACGGGGGTGGATTTTGGTGTTTAAACCATCTCCTTGGGCATTTTTTCAATGTTATTTTTACAATTGCTTGCGTTAATTTACGATCATTATCAATTGATTAGTTGCGTTTAATAAGACTGAAAAAATATTAACCAAGTATCCAAATATGAAAATGTATTATAATATATACAAAAATGAATAGAAATACCAATAAATTTGGGACATTTTTGAAAATTTTATTGAAGCATACTGATATATATCTTAACGTATTTCCGAAATATTAAAAATTCTCAAGACTCAATTTTCTAAGCGGTAAAATAAACGACGAAAAATGGCATTTTTCACGAAAACTGAAATTTCGACGAATTCAATTTCAATATTTCACGATAACTCTGGCAATTTTGAAGATAGAGATTTGAAAATTTTTTGGGGTGTTCACATAGCTACTATATATATGTGGTGCAATTTTGGAATATTACTTAACACCATATCAAAATATTAAAAAAATCTCTATTCTCATTTTATTTTTATAGCCGTTTTAAGTTGAACTTACAGTAAAATCAATATTTAAATTATTTATATGGATTTTCTTATTATATTACAATATTTTACAATAATGTTAAATAAAATTGACAAATATTTTTTAAAAATTTTGAAAATTTAATTTATGCTGAAATACATTTTACTTAACTCAGTTCCAATTAATTGTGAATTATTATATTTAAGGAAATTTTTTTATAGCTGTTTAAAGTATCAAAAAGAAGAGCTATTCAAAAAACTATTTTGAGCAAAGTTCTGTCAGATATAGTCATTAAGGTGACAAGGGATTTTATGAGCATTTATATTGTACTTAGAGGCTTGAAAATTGTATAAGTTGTTCATTTATATGCTATATGTGTGATACAATTTTGCGTTTTAAATATTTAATTAAAAATGACAGAATTTTAAAAAATACCTACATTATCTACTGAACTTCGCTCAGAATCGTTTTTCAAATGCAATGGTTTACCATTGCATTCAAATTCTAATTAAAATTAAACGCTATGATTTGCACACCTGGGCTCTATCCCATGCGGCAGGAGTATCAGCTCTTTTTATTCCTTTAACTTTGACCACCTCCATAAATTCATTTTGGTTACGCCTTACGCCACGACTTCACAGAATATCAACCGTGATGGGAACACATTGTATTGTTTTTGTTTAATTACTAATTAGACTTCAACTAAAAATTCAATATTTGAATGACACGATTGTCCAGGTCACTGGACATTAGGACAATTAAAAATAAATAAAACAGGTACGATAAATTTTAATTATTTTCGAGTAATAATATCAAAAAAATACCCGTAATATGTAAATAGTTGTAAATAGTTAACGAATCATTAATTTCAAATTTAATTATTATGTATTAAGTAGGTATTTGTTTTATGTTCAAATGATTTGGTATAGTAATAATTCATAACAATATTAATTAAACACCTGTGATCTGTATGTTTAAATTTATTATTTAGTAGAATAAATATTAAATATCAATATTGTTTTCCAAATGAAAATATTTTTATGAAATAAAATAATTTAAAATTTTTAATTTTGAGAACCACTATTGAGCTTTATTATCACAATTCATGTTTATCAATATATTTTATCATTTTTATAGAATAACACATAGAGTTAGGTTAGGTTAGGTTAATGCATTCCGATTTCCAAAGTCTTAAGTCTTAACAGTAAAATATATTAAATAATAAATAATAAATATTAAATCACATAAATACAAACTTTAGGTGTTTTGAAAAATGTATGGATCAAGGCGTTAAAATATTAATAATCGATTAAGTTATTCAAGTATGTTGCGTTTAAATATTTAATGGTTAGTTTAAAAAATCAGATACGTTAAGTTTACTTTTTACATGAAACAGAATGAACGAACAAAATATTGATTATACAAAACTAGTGACATTTCGATGTAGTTGGCAATCCAATGTTGTTGGAAAGGATATTAAAGATTGTGTTGCGACTCATATTCATTTCGAGAGCGAATCAATTGAATAGTAATAATTTTATTCTTATCATTATTATTCTTTACTAAATAGACAAATAATTTAACTGCCGTTATCTTTTAAGTTGTATGCATTTGTTTTACATTACAATTGAAATTAATCCAATTAATTCTATTCTATGATTAATCTTCGTTAGCATGTTATGTTCAGTTAAACATTGTTTAAGAAGATGCTATATCTATATTTGTCTAACTGCATGTACATTGTACTTATTAAAAATAATTTTATTTTAATAACAATATAGATTAAAATTGTAATACATATACATATTAAATAAAGATTATACCTAATTTAAAAATATATAGTTCTGATAGTGATATAATTTTATTAATTACCTATTATAACAAAAATCTAAAATATGAAAAACTTAAAATACAAACTTATTGTTTGGCAATACAATGTAAAAATTACACGAAAGAACATCAAACATATTTCTTTCTTTATTTATATTTGACTTTTAATATACCTAATAAATAATAATTTTAATTAATAATCAGCTATATAATTGTATTAATATAATTTTTGTTATTATTGTAGTAATATATTAAGTTTAATAGAAGAATCAAATTGTAAATGTGTAAATTTCACAAAACCTGATGATCAAAATGACTTTATTGTAAATATTAGTTGTCATCCAAAATTTTTAATTAGTACAATTTGTGTTTCTTCCGAGGTAAAATTATATTTTTAGATAGTATAATGCATTTATTGTAATTTAATATTTAAGTTATTTTAATTTTTAGGCCAAAACTATAGAACTATTTGGGAAAACTGAAGAATATGTATCTACACACTCAGCTGTTTTATCTGACAATTTAGACGAATCGCAAATTCATTTCCATTCAATAAATATTAATAAATCAGAATGTAGTTTAAAGTTTAAACAATATTTGAATTCTGATTATATTTGGATTTATGGTTTAATTGCTAATTTAACTGAAGAAAAAGATCAACTAAATCCATCATTAGGTCCTATAAATATTAAAAATGTTCAAAATTTATTAAATCCAGAATTGTTGGCTACAAATGCTTCAAAACTTTTTTCTACAATAAGTCTTAAAGAATCAAAATTAATTGAAAAAATTAATGATAAAACGGAAACTAGCATTAAGAGCAGACAATTTATTAATAATAATTTAATGAATTTTGAAAAAAATGTGGAAAATAAACTTAATAATATGACAATTCAAATAAATAGTATCAAGGACAATATGGAAATATTAAATCAAAAGTTTGACACATTATTGAATATACTTCAAAAAAAGAACATATGAAACTATACATTCAAATTAATTTTATATCTTTGTGTGATATTTTAATTTAAAATCTATTATGTATTTGAGTTCATTTTAATTTAATTTAAATTAAATAAAAATAAAGTAATATTATATTATATTAATGGGAAATTTTATTACACCATAACATATTGTTTAATTAAACAATTAATATGATAGTTATTTAATTATATTATAATAATATTAGCCATTATTTAAAAATGCATAAAAATAAATTAAGAAAAGATTATTATGAAATCTGTTAATTACATTAATTTAATTTTAAAGATAGTGTTTTGTTTTTACCAAAACTAAACAAATTATATATTTATTGCAATAATTATAAATTGAAGTGATTTACTTATTAGTTTTAGTGTATAAACCATTACATTAAAAGTATATAATTAACAAAACAAAATTAACTTTGTTTGTAATTGTATGTGTAAATAAAACAAAAAAGCTTGTTTATATTTTTAAAACATTTATTGATATACCTTTAGACTTTATTGTTTCTTGTAACATTTAAATTTTAAATAATTTGTTTAACTTTTATGTATAGGTATGTGATATTATTACTAGTTTTATTAATATTTATTTTTGATGAGTTTTTTATAGGTTTATTATGATAATTAATATCTGATTTTTTTTATCAATACTCAATATTTTAACAACTTTTTAAATTTTCCCATTTATTTGTGATTAATTGAACATTGGAGTCTGTGCATGTGCAGTGGTGCTAAATACAAATTTAAAGTAGGTAGTGTAATAATTGTACTTCCTAAAATTAAGTATGGGTGCTGGGTAATAACTAATAATATTAAATGGTTTACTTATTATGTAAAATAGATCATTTTAAGCAATTTATATTAACTTATAATTAGTAGTATTCTAAAAATATCCTTGAATGTTTCAAGGAAATGAGTTAATAAAAAAAAAATATCTACAATTTGCACCATAATATAAAAATTAATTCAGCACCACTGTATGTATAATAATCATTAATCTAAAGTTGAGTATTATATTAGAATGGTATTTTGTTTATATACTTAATAAATAATTATACCAATGTTTAAGTGAGATAGAAAATATCTCAAACTTATTAATAATGTATCACATTTTCAATAAGTTAGTATCCTATTAATTTCTATTTATAGTAACTTGAATAAATCATTACACGGTAATAAATATTTATTATTTTTTTTTCATAGGCTTTTCACGAGTCATTTAGACTCTTGGCCGCCAAAACTAATTCTTTCCATTGCTCTCTATCGTATGCCTGTTCCCAGTATCCTCCAATTTCTTCTAATAATTCCTTCACGCTGTCTTTCCATATTTTCCGTGGTCTTCCCTTTGGTCTCTTTCCTCCTATAATATATGTATTATATGTCAATGCTCCTTTCAGTAAACTTCCATTGGCTCGCCATACATGGCCTTCCCATTCTATCCTTGTCCCTCTGTCAAATTTGACCACATCTACTCTTTTGTGAAGTTGGTATGTTAGATCTTATTTCCCATTTCTGTTTTGTATTGTTGGATACGGTCCCATAAATTTTTCTCTCAAGTACATGTAGTTTTTCATCATCACCTTTTATCGTTGCCCATGTGGCACATGCATATGTCAATACAGGGCAGATATAACTTATATTTAGATGTTCTTTTGTTTTCCTTGACAGTAGTTTCAACATCGCATCCCCTTGTTTCAGTCCACTAATACTTATTGTAAACAAGACGATATCTCGTTATTCACCTTGACTCAGCTGTTGGTATTGTGTTGTGTTATATAATATTCTCGACTTTATTTCGGTTACCTTTTTAGAAAATTGAACATAATCGATGATTCATCCCAGTCTTGTGGTTTCTTTTCCTTTGTCCATATCTGTTGCATTAGGTTATGTAAATTTTTTGTTAGGTTTTCCTCACTTTAATAACTCAACAACAATTTTATCATCTCCTGGGGACTTATTATTTTTTAGGCTTTAGGGTATGGATTACGTACTGTACCACTTCTGAACTAGGATTTGATACTTCTGATTCCGCTGTGTAAGAAATGGTGTCGTCTTGTTCGCCCATTGCTGTTAGGTTAGGATAATTGGAAAGTTAATTAAATGGATAATTTCGAAGTACAATCTAAATTCCTCGGAAATATTATTATTTTATGTATAATTTCAGTAATATTATTAAGTAAATAAAATCCTGAAGGATAAAGTATAAATTAGAATATATTCTATAAGATTTAAATTATAATTTACAATTTATATAATTTATTATTATTTATTTTTACCAAATTATAAATTATAAGATAAAAAAAAAATATATAAATATATATTTTGATAAAATTAACTTTAATTATACATTTTTAATTGGAACATTATTACAATTCATAAATACATAAGACTTTAAAATTATTACAAAAATAATAACATACCATTTAACCAATATTTAATAGGTAACAGTCAATTTGTTGTAAATATAACTATATATTATATATAAATGTTATCATTCCAAAGGAAATATACTACTTTCATTATTTATCTATCAAATGATCTATGAATTTTAATATTATTAAGAGAAAACAATTTTGTACTTTTATGTAAAACATTTGCATATTTTTTACTATCTATGATTAGTATATAAGTAAAATTTATAGTATATTTATATAATAATTTTCATTCTAACAATGAAAAAGAAGTAATAGTAGTAAAATAAACATAATTTTATTATAAATATAGTACAAAATTATAATGAAATATATACCTAAGATTATAAATATAATATACCTAAACATAATTTTAATTAGTTTATAATAAATTACTACATTTATATTACAAAATTCATCATGGTCAGTAGTCCAAAAAAATAAATATATAATAGTTATAAAGTTTAATTTAATTGAATATGTAAAAAAAATTATAAATATTAGAAATATGTTAACTTCACAAATTAATACACGAATGACATTTGTATTCACATTCAACAAATACTGTATGATATTAATTTAGAAGTTATTAAGTTATTTTTATAAATTAATAAACAAGAGAAAAAATAATACAAAATACATATCTAATTACATTTAAAAATTATTTAATCAAATATTAAAATATTTCATAAGTAATATGTGTGTGTATATATAAAAATATAATACACTTATATACTTAATTTTCAGTTTTATATTTTTTAAACTTGATTGGATCTGATGAAGAACTAATAATATCATGTTTTTCCCATTTTTGTTCTGATAAATTTTCTGATGACCTTTTTGTAGATGGTGGTGTTGATGGTCTCGAATCAGTACCTTGAGAATTTGAATCTAAACTGGTCATTGATCCAAGTCTATATTTATAAAAATATTAAGAGTTCATATAGGTACTATATATGTGATAAAATTATGGAACTGTTACATTAATTTTTCTACAAAATATAGGACTTAGAATATTTTGTAAAATTCTCGTTTCTTTGTATATAATTTTGATAAAATTAGCAGCTTTGGGTTTTTAGGTATGAAAAATTTACTGAAGTATACTCACATATGACTTAACAAGATATCCAAATATTAGAAAACCCCCAAGTCTAAATCTTTTTTTACAGCTATATAAAGTTGCTATTTTTAGTTTAATTGAAAATCTTAAAATCCATACAAGTATTCTTAGTATTTTTCAATAATTAATAAAAAAACCCCAAATATTTGAAAAATTTTATTGAAGCATACTGATATATATCTTATGGTATTTCTAAAATATTACAAAAATCACAATTATCAATTTTTTTTTTACAAATGTTAAACGTTGAAATTTGAATAAAATCAATATTTAAAGTATTAATAGGGATTCTTCTTATTATATTTCAATATTTTACAATAACGTTAAATAAAATTGATAATTTGTTTTTAAAATTTTTATTGAAGCTCAAATACATTTTACTTACTTCGGTTCCAATTAATTGTGAATTATTTATTTTTTTTATAGCTGTTTAAAGTATAAAAACCAAAGGAAGGGATAGAAGTGTAAAGAGAATAATGTTCCATTTTTTTAAAATATTTGAAAGCAATGATAAATCATTACATTCGAAAAAATGATTTTGAGTGAAGTACTGTCAGATTTGAATATTTAGTTAACTCATCGAGGGAGTTTATGATAAATTATTTATATTGAACATAGAAACTGATAAATGCAAAAATTTTAATCTGTACATATTTTATCGAATGATCATCGCTCAAAATCGTTTTCATGAATGTAATGATTTATCATTGAATTCAAATGTTAATCAAAATTTAACACTATCCTCTTTACACTAGTATCTCTTCCTTTGCTTCTTTTTATTTACGTACGAGTATAAATTTGAACTAGAACCCGTAGTTAAAGTATCATCATCATTTTTATAATCTGGATCCCAACAATGTAATCTTACACGCCAATTTTTAACCAATCCATCCCATGCTCTACGTGTATATTTCAAATTTTTCGGAGGAGTTTTGGGATGTTCCTTTTTACGTTCTGTCCTAGAAAATATAAATAATTAATTATTTAAATCTGTAACAAAAAAATATATATACTTGGGAACTTGTTCAAGGTATTTTTCATATCCAATAGTATTTTTGCCAAAATCAATTTGTTTTTGTCTTCTTGCTAAAATTAAAGCATCCGTCTCTATTTCTAACTTTATTCTATAAATATAAAATATAATTCATTATTGAACTTAATATATGTAAACAAATATAAAATTGTTTACATTGTAAAATATCAAATTATATTTTAGAAAATAATCAAATAAATTTTATAAATACCTATGTAATTTACTTAAATCATATATGTACTATGAATGGAACTACATCCTTTAAATCTATATATTGTAATTATTAATTAACATTGAAATTTACTACATTGCATTTTGTATCCTTAATAGACACCACAATCACAATAAACATTTACAATAGCAAAAAATACAACTAAAACTGCATTGGCGTCAAATAATTGGTTTATGGTTCCATCCATAGTATATAAATTTAAAGAAATTTGTAATTACAATTAAAAATGTACTCTTAATTATATCACAAATCATTAAATGTTTTTAAATGCATACTTAGGACTTTCTATAAAATCATGTATATCTTTATGTTCAGCAGATTTTTTATTAATTTTGTTATTTCGCTCTGGTGTTATAGGTTCAGAAACTATTGATCCACCTTCTGCAGTTAATCTTCGCTTAGCATGTAATATATCTCTTTGAAAACATTCGTTCTTAAAATTGCTTTGTGGCGGTTCTAATTTTTCATCTAGTGATTCCTCACGAGCTATATCTTTTACAAATGGACTGTATATAGTGTCTTCATCAACAACTATAGTTGTTGTAGATTCATTTTCTTGTTTAATTGGAGTTACCATGTGAACATTATTCATAAAAGAAGTCAAACTAAGATCTTCTTGGGGCACATTTTTTAAATTTTCTGTTTTTACCGATTTAAACACAAGATCATACAAATCATCCTCATTCTTTTCATTGACTTCATTGTCTTTCAATGGAGAGTCCGTGTCCGCCTGTGATTGTGATGACTGTGAACTTTCGCAAATCTCTGCCCAACTCTTACCAGTGATGTCGGTCATTGTAGATTTTAATTTTCGTTTGATGTCAGCCATTTTATACAAAGTTTTTCGAGAAATGTGTGCAATTTTTTTTTACGTGTTAGATTACTCTTAAATAAGCAGTTAACGATATCAGTTGTAATGTTTGTAATTATAAAATAATTTTAGATACTAGATATTAAATCGCAATTTATGCTTAAACAAAATGACAGCTTACCACTACCAAAAATAAATTTTCGAAAACTAACAAAAATTAGAATCACAAAGGAAAAAACTCACGAAATCCCATATACAAATTACAGAATAATTACGCACTTACGTTATAATGGCGAGTAACTAAGTAAAGCGAACTGAACAACCTAACATCTGAACGAATCTTTATTACACGGTGTAGTGTGTTGTGTGTACTCAGATCAGTAATTAATCACTATAAACATTTAATAAAGACAAAGATAAGAATAAGAAATAATGGTACACCTAATTATATCAAAATACAATTACAATGTACAATATTCTATGTATGTAAATGCCAAAAATTGTATAAAACTATAAAGATAAATTATAAAGAAATAACATTTGTAAACAAAATTAGCGGGAATTCAATAGTAAGATGTTCGAGGCAAGTGTACCAATATATTTTAATATAGTTTATTTTATTTTTATTTCATTGTAGTTTGTGGTTGGGAGGTTGGGACCATAGTATCTATAGCCATGGTTGGGATTGGGACCACGATTTAAGATATTTAATATCTTAAATCGTGGTTGGGACCATGAATTAAGATAGTATGGATACCCGACGACCCATGTTAAAAATTTTAGCACATAACACTTAAAGTTGCTTTCGAAAACAGCTGATTTATAGACTTAGGGCGCCCTCTATACCCGTCAAATAGTGACGGACTATTAATTATTATCAATAATTATCAGTTTCTTCTTTCTTCTTTATGAAAAATTTGGAGAATATAGTTCTATTCGAATGATTATTTAATATTATTTATTATTTATTAAATATTTTAAAATTTTAATATTAATAAGGTATTATATCTAAAATCGTGAACTCATGCCAAGAAAATAACAACTTATAATATATTGAAGATATTATTCAATATTTTTATATTCACTATGTTATAAAAAAAATAAGTTAGTCAAAATACGTTTACACAACTTTTATATATTTTACAAAAAAATATTACGTATTTACTAATTTTGATAGTTTTTTTTGATATTGACATTTGAAAAAAACATAAATAAAGTAATTATCATGATTTTATATATTATATAAAAATCATGGTAATTATTACGAAAAAAAGCGGGAATATAATTAAACCTTATTTATTTTATATAGTTATTAATATATTATTATCTTAAGATATTAATAATATATCTTAATTCATGGTAATTATTACGAAAAAAAGCGGGAGTATAATTAAACCGTATTTATTTTATATAGTTAGAGGGCGCCCTAAGTCTATAAATCAGCTGTTTTTCGAAGCAATATTGTATGTCATTTTTTTTTGGTGCGTCGGGCATCCATACTATCTTAATTCATGGTTGGGACCCATAGACCTTATATTATGTTACAGTTTATTATATATATCTGTGTACTATGTAGGGACCACAGAATAATCAGAAAGAACACTTGATAGTCGATGAGAACATCGTAAAATTTCTGGAAAATCAGTGTAGTCAGAAGTAGAAAATAATTAAAAATTCCTTATGCCCGCATACACTGTCACCCCGCGACTGGCTCCACACAATTTCGAATTTTGGTGACCTTGTCAATTCCTCATCACCTTGTCGCCTCTGATTCATCTTGAATTTAAAAAAAACCTCGAATATTTAGTTGACTTATCAAAGAAGTTTATAATAAAGTATTTATATTAAACATAGAGAATGATAAATGTAAAAATTTTAATCTGTACATATATTATCTAATGATCATC
>JAIUCT010000010.1:11043064-11054782 GCA_021307375.1 Tetraneura akinire
TATGTAATATATAT
Source organism: Tetraneura akinire (assembly GCA_021307375.1). NCBI lineage: Eukaryota > Metazoa > Arthropoda > Insecta > Hemiptera > Aphididae > Tetraneura > Tetraneura akinire. Next base: position 11,043,079 of record JAIUCT010000010.1, read on the forward strand.
GAACATGTAAATTATATCTGGATAATACATTATTGATAAATACAATTATTTAGTTATATTCTTAATTGTATTCATCAATAAATAAAAAAGAAGTTGTATTATAGTGATTGATTAATCATATTTTTTTTTTTATAATGCATCACTCATAAGTATTAATATTTTATAATCTCCATATTTATATTATTTTCTTAATTGGGGCTAAAAATACTGCTTTATATATTTTAAATTATAAATATATTGGTGCATATAGAAATAGTTTAACAATATTTGCTTGTTCATCTGAACTAATATATTTCTTCTATACTAATTTTGTTCCTAAAACTATTAGGGGAAAACATTTTAAATATATTTATTTGATAATAATGTACAGAGTATTCAAGTTGATTAACAATATATATTTTTAAATAATTAGCCTTTTAAATGTTTATCTTTTATTTTAGTTGTTTATATTTTCTTTAATATTGAACACTGATTTACATATTAAAAACCTGTACATTTTTATTATATTATGTAAATTTTATGAAAAATAAATGAGATGTTCACATTTTTGTATGTATTATAAAAGTTTTATTTCCAATAATTTATGAAGTAGCTAAAACTTTATATTAGGTAAAAAAATTATTTAATATTATAAATTTTTTTTAAAAATACCTAGTTATGTCAATATGTAATATAAACTTTTGATGAAAATGAAAATATTTAAATTAAAATAAATTTTTAATTATATATTATGCTAACTTTTTATTTGTTATTATTATTTAATAATTATAAAAATGTGAATATATTTTAAATATATTGTACATAAATGTAATTATTATAAAAAAAATATCTGGTATATTCACAGAGTCCTTCTAGAATGGATAGGAGCATTGAAATGTTTATGAACGTTGAAAAAGCTTTAATTCATGCCAAATGTTTATCTATGCCAGTAATATTTATCCATCCTGATGTTGATAAAACTATTCTAAGCCGTTTAAAAGATATTATAAAAAGGCACCAAGGAACAATTACTGGTATATAAAAATCTATTATATAGTAAATTTACATTTAAATATATATATAAATTTATATGTATATTGGCCTGTTAAAATTAATGTTACTTATATATTTTAGAAAATGAACAAGAAGCTACTCATATATTATTTCCTGTTTTGGATCCGTTAGAAGAAGAATATGCTAGACCTGTATATAAAAATAAAGAACGTTGGATACAGTTACATTGGTATTATTTACCAGATTCTCATGACTCTTGGTTGAATTCTGAATTACCTGTTGAACCTCCTGAAATATTATATGGAAACCAACATCCTATTCCATGGAGGGTAAATCTTTTACATTTCTAGATTATTATAGTTATTATTACACTTATGAATAATAAAAAAAATATATATATTTTTATTTATATATATATACAAAAAAAAAAGTTATTTAATACCATTTTTTCTTTTTTTTTCTTTATATATAGATTACTGCATCTTGGGTTTTAGATTTAGATACATACAATGAATGGATGAATGAAGAAGATTATGAAGTTGATGAAACTGGCAAGAAAAAAGTTCATAAAGTAAATTTCATGATGAGTATAATACACCAATTTATTATTAAAACTTTTATTATCTTTTATTATTAGTTACGTCTTTCCGTTGAAGATATTATGAGTAATGATCCAACTGGAGGTAAGAAAAAGCAAAAACGAAAACGAACACCTTCTCCACCTTTAAAACCGAATAAACGGAAAAGGTAATTACTAATTAGTATTATTTTTTCATAATAAATTGTATGTTATTCTTATTTAATATTGTGTTATTAATTATATTCATAGTGGTCGTGGGGGTTCAGTAATGAGTGTTAAGAAAAATAAGGTAGATGATGATAGTGATGATCTTACAAGAGATCTCGAGGACCCAATATCTGAACCTAATATTTCTGAAGTTAGTTTAAATATTTCACAAGTAAAACCAGGTAAATTTTATTATATTTTATTTGTTTATTTATTATCTACTGAATATATTTAATAAAATAGGATCATCGTCATCAAAAAAAGATAATGATTCTCAACCAATTAGAAGTGGCACTCTTATGGACTTGGATGAAGATTTAGATAAAAGTGAAGATAATAAAAATTTTGACAATAATGCACAAGATGGTACAAGTTGTCCTGCATCAGGGGTGTCTAGTACTGGAGGTACTTTATCCATAATTAAAGAAGAAGGACCAGAAGATAATGCTACTGAACAAATGCATCATATTGTTATACCAAGTTATGCTGCATGGTTTGATTACAATTCAATCCATACAGTTGAGAAACGAGCATTACCAGAATTTTTCAATAGTATGTATCAAATTGAGAAATAATATAAATTATTAATATACATAAATTTATTTTTAATTATATTAATTTACTTTTAGACAAGAATAAATCTAAAACTCCTGAAATATATTTGGCATACAGAAATTTTATGATTGATACATATAGACTTAATCCAACTGAATACATGACAAGTACAGCAGCTAGACGTAATTTAGCTGGTGATGTTTGTGCAATTATGAGAGTTCATGCTTTTCTAGAACAATGGGGTCTTATTAATTATCAAGTATTTACCTTTTATTTTTTAATATGTTATATAAAATATTAATTATTTAAAATATATAATTTAGGTTGATGCAGATAGTAGACCAACGGCAATGGGTCCACCACCTACATCTCATTTTCATATTTTATCTGATACCCCATCAGGATTACAACCTGTTAATCCTCCTAGAACCCAACAGCCTTCAGCTGCTAAAACCCTATTAGATTTAGAAAAAAAACCAACAACAGAAAAAGATATTTCTCAACACCCAGAACCATTATCTAGTTTTGGACTTAAATTAGATCAGTAAGTGTTAAATTTTCAGGTATTAATTTATTTTTGTAATAATCGTTATTTGTAGGTATGCCAAAAAACCTGGTTTACTACGAAATAAAACAGCGGCTGGAATGACAAGAGACTGGACTGAACAAGAAACTTTATTGTTATTAGAAGGGTTAGAAATGTATAAAGATGATTGGAACAAAGTTTGTGAACATGTTGGTACTAGAACTCAAGATGAATGTATTTTGCATTTCCTACGTCTACCTATAGAAGATCCATACTTGGAAGATTTTGAAACTGGTAATATTTTATTTTATTTTATTTTATTTTATTTTATTACATAACGCCTAAACAGGCAATATTACAAATATAATTTAAGTGGTACTAAAAATATAACATTGTGAAATATAATACATGATAAAATATATACAGTAATAATTAAAAGGAAATTATAATTAAAAAATGTGGTCATGACTAAGCTTGTTGAGTTTTCTTAACATTCTATGAATTGCATGATTTTGCCCATATGTAGTTTTATGATGGGGAATTAGGAAGATGTTATGGTTTCTTGTGTTATGAGTGGTAACTTGGAAGGAAATTAAGGATAATATCTCAGATGAGTCAAGGAATCCATTAAGAAGGGATGTTATGAAAGAGAGGTCAGCATCTATTCGACGGAAAGCTAAAGATGAGAGTCGAAGGGCGGAGCGAATAGGAGAATAGTCGCGTTGAGGATAATTAATTTTTAAAAGGAAGGCGGCATAGGACAAAAATCTGTTTTGCACTCGTTCAATTTAGTTAACATCACAAGATAGGTAGGGATGCCAAAAAACCTCCCCCCCCATACTCTAAAATAGAAAGAACAAGAGACATATAGAGGACACAAAGACATGGGATGGAAGAGAAGTTTTTAGTGTTACGCTTAATGAATCCTAATACTTTGAGGGCCCTACCTATCATGTAATTTATATGGAATTTGAATGAAAGAGTAGGAGAAAAATAGATACCTAGATCTTTAATGAGGTAGACGCGGTTAACTTGGGAACTGTCGATTGAATAGGAGTGTAAAATAGGGGACTGATTACGTGCAAAGGACATGATATGATATTTGGAAGTATTAAGAGAAAGGTTAAGTTGTTTAGCCCAGTCACAGAAAGTATTGAGATCAGACTGAAGGAGGAAGCAGCGGAAGGAGAGTTTATTTTGAGGAATAGTTTGATATCATCAGCAAACAGAAGTACTTTAGCAAATTTGAGGAAATCAGGTAAGGAGTTAACATAAAGTGAGAAAATATTGATTTTTTATGTATTTAATTTAATTTTTTAAATTAGTAATTCTAAAACTTAGGCATACATTTTATAGGTGGTGCTTTAGGTCCCTTGTCTTATCAACCAATTCCATTTAGTAAATCAGGAAATCCTATTATGTCTACTGTTGCATTTTTAGCATCTGTAGTGGATCCTAGAGTTGCTGCTGCTGCAGCTAAAGCAGCTATGGAGGAATTTGCCGCAATTAGAGTAAATTTAAATTATTTTGTAGTTTCATTATTAAACCATTTTAATAAATAAATAATTTCAGGATGAAGTACCTTCAGCGTTGATGGATGCTCATGTAAAAAATATTGAAGCTGCAACTACAGATGGAAAGTATGATCCAGCTGTTGGACTTTTACAGGTTTATAATAAATGATTAAAATATATATTATAAAATAAACATAATTATTGTATTTAGAGTGGTATTGCTGGTACTTACCCAGAAAAAGAAGAAGAAAATGAGAAAGAGAAAAAAGAATCTGAAGATATTAAAGATCCATTGTTGACCACTGAAAATGATAAACTTATTCGAACTGATAAAGATGGAGCCTCTGAAAAAGATAAAGAACAACCTATGGAAGTTGACAAAAAACCTTGTGAAGAAAATACAGCTAGCACCCAATCAATCACTGCCCATCGTACTATAGAAGAAGAACCTGAAAGGATAGTTAAGGTTTGTTTCACTGTTAATTCGTTTTAAACTTATTTAGGTATTTATTATTGTAAAATGTATAGGACTCTGAAGTACAAGCTGCTGCTGCTGCTGCACTGGCAGCAGCTGCTGTTAAAGCAAAACATTTAGCTGCTGTTGAAGAACGAAAAATAAAGTCTTTAGTTGCACTATTAGTTGAAACACAGATGAAAAAATTAGAAATTAAATTAAGGCATTTTGAAGAATTAGAAACAACCATGGAAAAGGAACGTGAAGGTTTAGAATATCAGAGACAACAATTAATTCAAGAGCGACAACAATTTCACTTAGAACAATTAAAAGCTGCAGAATTCAGAGCTCGCCAACAAGCCCATCATAGATTACAAACTGCAGGTGTTCCTCCTCCAGTCACGAACCCAGAACATGTTGCACCTGCATCACCTGCCCCACCAATAGCCACATAAAATATGGATTTCCAGAATTACAAAGCTTTATAAATGTAAGTCAATTCAAGTTTAATAGTTAATTCTTGCTCATTTTAAAATACCAGTTTTTTCAACTGTAAGATATTTTTATTACATTTTTTAAAATCAAATTGGTTAATATTAAAAATTGTTCATATAATCAATGTTTCTAGCAAAGAAGAACATAACTCATTTTTTGCAATTTTTAAGGATAGCTTTTTTAAACTTTAAAAATGAAATTTTAATTCTAAATATTTTTTGATGTTGAAAAACTAAATTAGAATTTAACTCTAGTAGTTTTAAATTGCTGTCTTTATAAATTAAAAATTTAGTGAGCTTCACTATTCTTTGTTGGAGGTTGTCAGTATTTCTATACAGTGGAACCTTGATAACTGGAATCGGTAGGGGCAAAAAAAAATTTGACTTGCGAAAACCTAGATAATAATTCGAATCGGCAAAAAAATTGGAGTTATCGAAAATATTTTTTTCGTTTAAAACACAAATATTTCATTTTATAATTTTATTTATTCATATGCATATTTATTAATAAATGTATAATGTATGTATATTGTATTGAAATTAAAAAAAGTATATTAATTGGTTTTCGATTACGATTATTGTTATTTATAATAATATACTTGGTTATTTGACCTTCGAGTTATCAAGGTATGTAAGTGTTATATATTAATATTATGATTATTATATAAATTCGAGTTATAAGCCAAAATTCGACTAAAAATATTTTGACTTGGAGAAATTTGAGTTTGCGAAATTGTCGTGAAAATTTATCACACATATTATATATTATAAGGCCAGTGCTTAAGCATTCATTCAAATTATCAAAAATTTCCCTTAAAGAGGTTCGAGTTATCGAGGTTTCGCTGTATATAAATAATGTAACTTCATAGGTTGTTAATATTCATTAACTTCAATTTAAATGATAATTTATAATTATTTTTTTTTCTTGTTTTGATTATTTATTTATTTATTTATTAACAATTATAATGTATTTATTTTATTTTAGGTATATAATTGAATATGGCCAATTTGAGTTCTGGAGTAATTGAAATTTATTTAAAATTGTTTGATGTTATAAGTAGATATTTTCATAATTACATGTAAATATTTAATTTATAAAATTTTATTGTAACAAATGATTTAATTAATGTATTGTATTTTATATTCTTAATATTTTCTAAAATTATTTATTACCTTTTTATAAAGTGAAATACAAATTATTTATAATAATTTATTCTATTGTGTAATGTAAAAAATATTATTTTATTTTTTGTGTTAAAATTATGTTTTATGCAATGTTTAATAGTATGCATTATTCATATGTATTGTTTAAGTTCCAAGAATATATATTTTATGTACAGTATGATTTATTATAATTAAAATATAAGTAAGTTTTGTACCATAGTAATATGATATTATACACAATTACAAATATACATTTTATAAAATTAAAATCTTTTCCTTTGAATTAATAAATAAAGAAATTTATAAAATTACACATTTAATGTTTCGTATTAATATTTTAACAAACTGTTCATTATTAATTATATTGAACTTAATTTGAATTCTTTAATATTTTGTTTTAAATTAACTCAAAAAACAATAATTTGTTATTAAAATTAAGTTCATCTATTATTAATTATTTTATTATATACTGAAAACTGAAAATGAAGTTAGTCAACAATTGTAAAAAACGAGCAATTCAATAATTTTCTTGTTTCAATGTTATGTGTATATATACCAGGGGTGGCCACTAACCATAACTTTGGGAGCCGCAAATTTGTAAAACTAATTCGAGGTGAGACACGTAAAGCAATGTTTAGAAAATAAAGATACATTTTTCATTTGAAATCAAATGAAGGAACGTTTATTTTTTTGATACACACTATGACTATTTTTGGCTTCACATATTAAAATCACAGCCTCTGTGCCAATCTATATTATCCAATAATGACTAATGATAATGAAACCGACGCAATAAAAACACTATCTAACAATTCTAACAGAATTTTATATTTATTGTAGTCCTAAATTTGGTTCAAGAGCCGCATGCGGCTCGCGAGCCTCGTTATCGCCACCCCTGATATATACCTATATATATAGGTAGATATATAATTGTAAGTATTTTGTCATAATATTATTAGAAAACATATTTAAAATAAAAAAATGAATGGAGAATAGTTTGAGTATTACATTCTATAAATGTATTCCTTGGATACTTACTAAAAATTGGGCAAAATAATACACTTGTTTATTGATGAATTTATATTTTATTTTTAAATTAATTTTAAATTAATACATAATATTTAAATAAATTATACATAATATAAATGAAAATGGTAAATTATATAAATATATACTTGTATTATATAACCCAATATAACTTTTGATTACTCGTTAAACCAACTTGTATACGTATACGCTATACAATCGTAATATAATAAATGATAATTCTATTGTCTATTCTATCAATATAATACATTTATTTCAAGTTAATGATATGATGGTAAAATATTAATGGAATCTGTGTCATCTGTTGGATGGACCTTGCAGTTAGAAGACAAAATGTAATTCCAAACAGATGTCGGGTAAAAAGCATGTACAAATTATACATTGTAAATAAACTATAATGTTATGTTATTTACATGTTCCATATCATTTAACTTTAATCAATACTGTTTCTTAATTTTTATAATCTGCATAACATTAATGTATAATAATAATATAATAATAATAACGTGTGTAGTTGTGATTATCTCAAGTTTATTATTAATTTTTAGTAACAATCTTTAAATTTGCCTAACTCTAATGTCTAATGTTATAAAAATATAAAATTTATGACGGTCATGTATCGATTATGTAATATTCGATTATGTATTATTCGTTGCTACGAAATGTGTGCATTGCAGGCTGGGTCAAGTGCAATATGAGATGTTTGCATGCACAACGCGTGCATACAAGTGCTATAAAATACACATTGCAAAAGACACAACCTAATTCGCAACATTTTTTTTTCGTATCAAAGCCGACAATCTGAATTCCCCCGACGATGAAGCTTCGGTTCGTAGTCCTTCTGTACATACACGTGTAAGGCGCAGACGGAGATTCCGGAGACGATTCCCGTGTAGAATTTTAGCAATACTCGCCAATTGGCCGGGACATGTGCAATATTAGTCGAATTAAAATACAATAATTACACAAGTCGTCGACCAACTAGTGAACGCTTTTCCAAACACGCGTGCGTACGAAGTGGAGAGGACGATGTCTGAATGCGTCTGTAAAATATAAAAAACAAATTTCATAGACACGTGTGTTAAACGAAGTAGAAGAAAAATAATAAAGAAAGACGATCACAGCGGTTTATTTTTTCATGTTCGCATGCGGCGGCGTGTACGTTTGACTGTATCGTAAAAAAATCATTGGGAGATGACGACGGAGTCCGATCGAGTCCTCGTCAGATCTTGAACCTGTTTTCGAAAAATATAATTAGAACATAATATTACAATAAATTATTCAACGGCGCTGTAATTAGATATTATTTTCGTGCAAGTACATATTAATACGCGTTATTTTGTAGATATATTATAAATTATATCAATATTTTATACGTTTATTTATTATATTATATTATTTTTTATAGTCGGGCCAAATATTAACACGTTGTTATATATATATATATAAAACTATGGTTGAATTACTTATCGCATTCGTATTGGAAAAAAAAACGTTCAGGATATAATAACTAGATGTTTTCACAATCGTAATATTACTATGGTTCGGTGGGACCTCGAACGTTGTGCAAATCCTCGCGGGAGTTTTTCCGTCAAGAATGTAATATGGTGCGCGGACCGATCCAGTATCTAGTATAATAATAATAATAATAGTACGTATACTTATTAGTTATTACTTATTACATTTTACGACCGAAAACCGTTGGCGATCTGTTAATATAGTCGAATATCGGGTTATTCGATAAAGTAGGGAAAAATTATAGTTTCGAGAACAAGTTTGAATGTGTGCCGGGCGCATATATAGTAGATTCCATACGAATACTTGGGTACAACACACTACACACCTACGAGGCTACGACGACCTACCTATGAAAATATCATAGAAAAATATCACACGAATTCATGACTTTTGGTCGATCCGAAAAAAAACCGATTTTCAATTATTTCTAATTTTTCAACGAATATAAATAAAACGATAATATTATAATAATTTCACGTTAAAACGCGGTGCATACAAACGCAGCACGATAAACACACGCCGGGTGATTGACGACGACGACGACGGCGAAACATCTGTCTTTCTTTTGACCGCACGACCAAATGTTAAATTTAAAAATACTACGTCGACGAACAATAAATGAATCGATATATACGCTCTCGTTTCCTACTATCATTATTATTCTAAAGAGCATCTGTATATTATTATATTATGATTACGGTTAATGTTCGTCGCTCTCTCACTCCGGTCGACTTTACGGATACGCCAAGCACAGTTCAATGAATTTTAGTAATTCCGCATATTTTCGCACACGTTATTTCAATAACAAGCGCGCGTACAACTTTATAATATGAGCGCGGTGTCCGTGTCCTCGAACGAACATAATGTAATATTTTAAAATGTAAAGTTTCGTACGGGCAAACTATAGAGACAGTAAAAAAAAAAAATTAACTAAGTACCTATATTTGATTAAAATTAAAAATATTAAATCTTCGTTTGATATAATAACTATTACTATAATATATTGGGCCGCGATCTTTCAACGTTTTCGTTGATAATTTCACCAATTAAGATAAAAATAAAAAAAAATTATGGGTACTATAAAAAATTGAAAAACGTTTGCTAGATCTGGATGACATTAGTTTTTTATTAAAATTATAACAAATTAATTATATATATATTATATATTATAATTATATATTATATATATATATATATGGTAGCTGATGAGAAAAAAAAAAAAAAAAAAAAAATTAATAACTATCGAAATAATATTGTGATGGGACGAATGATCGCATACATTTAAATTGTATACCTACGTACGATCATACGCAATAACAATAATGTTTCTGTTGATTCCTAATTTTTGTGCATGATACTGTTTTTTTTTTTTTTTTTAATTTTGATTATTACATTCACCGTTATTTGAAATGATCAATAGTTGAAATTCGTTTTTCGAACTAAAATATTATACAAACCAGTTTCGGGCGCAGTTGTCTAATCAATCAAATTGGGTAAATATTAAATAATATTATATATTAAATAATATTGCTGACGTAAAAAAATAACGTACATACACATAGGAGACTGCACGATCGTAAATTTCGATTTGTGTGGGAGGGGATAGGGGAAATCTGCGTAAAATGTAGTTATACAAATTACGAGTATATCAATTAGTCTGTTTATGGATTACGCATATATGTAATATAAAAAAATAAATATGCTTTCATAATAAATTCATATTATATTTTGAACGTCCGATCGCTGGAATACGTAGTCAAACTAAAAAAGCATAAACGACACTTTGTATGCATATTATAATGTACCATATAATATTATTATAACGCGTTTTTCTTCTTTTTAATATGGGGAGAAAAAATATTGTTCTTCCGCGTGATTTATAATAAGAAGATCTCGTTACGTCACTCGTAAATTCCTCCAATGATGTATTGGAGAGGAATACGTTCGATATATAATAATAATAATTTTTATTCGACTGAACGATAAAAATGACTTTTTTTTACACCATCGAAATCACTTGAATTACGGATCGTCCGGCGCGATAGCTGAGTCGACGGTGCGTCGTCCGCACTCCGAGCACTCGCTATAATAACTAATAAGACTTGAAGACGAGCACGCGACTCCGCAACCGCATACTACCGCAGGTAGTAATCATTTTGTAATAATTGTGAACGTATGTGTGTGCGTGTGTATAACAACTGAGTGTTTATCACCGTCGCAGATGGTTCCACGCAAACATTCACACATACGTCGTTGTCGATGTCGCCGCCCGGAGGTAGTTTTTTTTCCACACATAATAATATACCCGGTAAGTGGTGACGTAAAATTGTGTGTACGTGTGTAATGAACGCGACTCCGAGTCTGTGTGTTGAACTTTGCCAATCATCCGAAGAATCTTGTTCCGAACGGTAAAAACCGCTCCTAACGTTGTCGTGGTCAATAAGAGGCACAAGCGATATAATATAGTCGTACGTACGCATTTATCGTTGCAAAACACACTTCTATTATATTATTGTACGATATAGATTATTAAATTAAATGTCTGTCAGTTTTTATGTATTTTATTATTATTATTATTATTATTATTATTATTATTATTATTATTATTATTATTATCGTTTGTGTCGGCAGTCTAATTAACAACAAATAAAT
>JAIUCT010000010.1:11055782-11070639 GCA_021307375.1 Tetraneura akinire
ATAATAATAATAATAATAATAATAATAATAATAATAATAATAATAATAATTAATAATAATAATAATAATCGATAATGCTGATAAAAAATAATTTGCATCCGTCTGCGTATTACGGAAGAACGGACGTGCGTTGACGTCTCTCATCTCCTCTCTGTTTTATGTCCGGCGAAAATTATGGTTACCGCGACCGCGTTACTAAATTTTTCAGGCCGCATAAATATAATTGATATTAATTAATTATTATTAATTACATAATTAATTCTTCGCTCGGTTTTTGTTTTTTTGTTTTCATCTTTTCTGTTTACTAAAATTATTTTTATAAAATATGCTAAAATAATAAAATAGCGCGGATTTTGCCACATCAACAATTTTAATGTTTTTATAATCTATACGCTTTTATGTTTTCCCCGTATCCTTCTTTTACATTCTACTATTAATTAGGTAGTAATAAACTAATTAAGGAAAGCGCTAAAAACGTGTGCAACGATAACTTATATGATACAATTTATAAACCAGGAAGTTAGGGGAGTATGAAATTCCTGCGTACGTCTTCATTTCTTTAAAAGCGTTTTATCGATTGTGTATACGAGAATACAAGGTACAATGATAGTAATATACTTATATGCTATATAATGTTTAAAATTAAAACTAGTCGATGCCCTCGAAGGTTTCCGAACAAGGCCAATACTGCGTATATGTTATGACTAAAAAAATTTTCATAAACGTCTCGTTTAAAGAGCTCGAGGAAGTTATACATTAGAGCGTATTTTTAATAATAAAAAACGCTATGAACACTTTAACGCTGAAAGTAATTATAAGTTTTTATTTCATAGAAACTGAGGCCAAATATTCGTTTTACATTATAGGTATATCGTATATATTATTATAGTATATATATAATTATTATAATGAAATATAGGTAAAAATTTTTTTTATACGTAAATCAAAATAAATATACTAGGTAACGGTTAAAAAAAAACAGGAAATATATTCTGTGTAAGTAATAAAATTATTTGTATTAATAAATAGTCGTTTTTTCAATTTTACGTGCGCGCGTGTTCAATGGGCAAATTTATTGACGTATAGTGTATACACTATAGCTCTGATAATCGTATATTTTTCTACTTCATCTCTCGAAAGAAAAATAATTGCAATAATTTTAATAAGGGAAAATATTCCTATGCATTGTTCGTAACATTATTATATTATACTGTATATTGTGCACGCCATCGTGGAGTCGAGACAAGTTATGGTGAAATATTATCATCGCGGGTTACGACACTATTTGTGTATATTATTACCTACATTATAAATTATAATATAATACGTGTTGTACGTATATAATATAAAAATATAAACACACAGTTTATAAGAGAACAATTTTAAATTTACCCATTTTAATCGTATAATAAATTAATAACTAAAATCGTGAACATTACTATCAACTCATATGACATCATTACAATTTTGTTCAAAAATGTATAGAATAAGAAAAAATTGTATTGGTCATTCACACACAAAAGTACCGTTCGAAATAATATAATGTTATCCTTATCAATCAATAACGAAATTATTTACCTTCTGTAAAACGCATTTTATAAAATGTTTGCAGCCGGAGCGTGCGATACAATAGTAATATTATAATAAATCTGAGCGTTTCGATCGTTTATATTTTTACCTATAGTATAAATGTAATATTGATTATTGTCTTGCGCAAAATCGTAATATTATACGAGGGAAACGATTTTCGGAATGACCTCATGTCACGCCATTTTAAACTTACGACGACGATCTCTCGTATACCCAGACGTGAGAACCCCGTGCACTCATATTGTATTATTACATATATATAATTGTATTGTATATAATTCCTGATGACGTTTAATATTTTAAATTTTTAATAATTATAAAATTTTAATAATTTAAAACCGTTTATGGTTTACTAAGACCTCGCGATGAAGTCGCACGCGTTTAATTGAAAATGATCAACGAATTGTGTATTTTTACGTCGTAACTAAAAAACCAATAATACCATATTTCATTACGACTAGTAATTAACATGTACGCGCGCAGTTTTTTTGTCTTTAATATTATTGTTTCAGTTAAGTCGAAACATTTTTTTTTAAAATTTTTTTTAAAGTTTTAATAGAAAAATAAAAAATCTATACCACACATACTGAAATTCGCACGACGCAAACTGGTTTAGGTGTGACAATAAGATTATCATACAATATAATATTATAGGTATACAAGAGATGTTATTTCTTTTCGTTTCCTAGGAGCGTAATTTAATTAAAATTAAGTATGGAGCGAAGCTGACGGTTTGGCACCGGTTGACCCAGGACCGTCGACCGTAATTCCATATTATATTCTACATTTTATATTATATATATTATTTATATATATAGTGAACGATATAATAACAGGTTCTAGTAGTTCATAATATATGTATGTGTGTTACAACAGCTCGACCAATATATTATTATTATACTTGGTCGAACCGTTTCCGATTTGTTAATAATTTTGCTTTCAAAACAAAAAAAACAAAAATGTACGTAACTATACGTAACTATACGTCGTACGTGAGCACGGTTTCGGGTTACACAAAACAAAAAGTATAACGTAACGAAATAAAATATTATGTGATATGCAGTACCGATGAGCAGCCGGCCACTCGTATTTAAATTTCAGGGTTTTGCTAAAACGATGAAATTAATAATATATATATACGTATATATATCGAGAAATGGTCAACCCTTTCACACGGAGGAAATACGCGTTTTGAACTTTCAACAAATAAATATCGCGTATTACGTTCCATTGTACATAATTATAATTTATAGTATTATTCCGTCATTACTCAATACTCAGTATACGTTATAAATTTATAATATATCGGTTTATACCTATAGGCGATAATAAACGGAACTACCCAAAATATAATTCGTAATATTTTTTGTGAACCACCGAAAAACGTTGTTACGTTACACCACCAGTATTGTATTATTAATCATTTATTTGATTATATCTTATATTATACGACAAATGATATGACGCGTCGGTCGTCACAATAATATTTTTCATTCGCCGTTTCACTATACCTAATAATTACGATATTATAGCAGTAGTTACAGCATGAAACGTTTTCTACGTTAAAATGTGTGTACACATACGAAACGATAACGAGTTTGACATATTATTATAATATACACGTCGTCGCGTACGTTACATATTATAATAATAATAATAATATTCGTTGTAATGTTTTATACGCCCTGAAATCGTCGTTATGGCGTATGATAATAAATTGCTCGAAAAATATAATACCTATAATAATTTAAATATCGAAATTCAGATAGCATAATACGCATGCTTGGTCTAGAAGAACATGCGAGAGTAAAACTGGTATAGTAATGTTAAGTATCTCCCTAAAATATAATATAACGTACGTATATACATATACAATAATAAGACGCGTACGTCAGGGTTTCATAGGAACGTCACGTTTGTTATTCGACACGGCGAACTGCTTTGCGTTCTGCGGCGAAGGAGAGGAGCTCTTTCGAACACCGGGGCCGTATAATAATAATAATAGAAAGGAACTCGCACAAAAGACAGACGTTAGCACATCGGGCAGCTCTGCGATCGAGTCGTCCCCGGTCCCGCGGGTCGGGTATCCTACATAACAATATTATAATAATATATATTATTATTGTGCATGCAGTATATTATACCGCGATCGCCGACGAGTATATACAGTAATGTGTGTGCAACTGGCGAGAAAGACTAGAAATCCCCTAGACCCGGCCCACATCGTCAGTTCACATTTTCTGTTCACGGAACAAGAACACGCCGTGCACAATGGAAATCATTATTTTTTTTTCTCCTGGATAAAATAAAAAAATAAATATACGTATTGCGCGCATACAACATCCCCTTGAGTGCGTATGCATTTTTTAAGACTAGATCGTCGCGGGGTAATACCACGGTGTACAAATATAATGTGCGACGACGACGCCGGACGCGACGGTAAATAAGAGCAGCTGCCGCACCGTGATTCGATTGCGCGCGCGCGCTTTCCTCCCTACAACCGGTACTGCGCGATAATATTGTATAGACTACATAGGTGTATGTTCGAACGAGACCCATTCTATATACCATTACGCTATTTGACAATATAAAATGATTGCGATATATTTTTATATTAATAATAATAATAATAATAATAATAATAATATTATTATTATTATTATTATTGTTGTGCGCGCGTAATCGTTTTGTACCTACTTCTTTAAAATATGATATTGCGTCACTAGGTCTAACGCGTATTTGCTTTGCTTTGTATAATATATATATATAAATATATTATAATATACTTTATATTATATACATAACATGCTATTCCCATTCTTCCGGATGGTATCAGGGAACGTATATTGATTGATTTGTGATTTTTGATTAGCTAAATTTAGTAAAATTTTGCCAAAAAAGCGTAAAGAAATGTTTTAACGCAGGACGGTTATAGATTGTGAGAATTTTATGACTATTTAAAATACATATAATATTATTTTCGTGCGTCCCGCGGTCGACAACGTTTCGGTGGTCGTGAGAAACCGTTTATAAAATATTATAATATTGTTGATTAAACGTTATGAAAATAAAATCATTACATGTATGGGTATAATATAGTTTTTGATATTTTGTATGGTAAGTTTTTGAATAAAAGAATTCGTACAAAAAAAAAAAACTGTACTAAATTCTAAATTCACTGTTTTTAATAGCGCGTAAACGTTTTGGATTTTTTCAACTAACGTTATCTTTATATAATATATATGAATTAATAATGCGAGGCCGTTTATCGCTCGTAAGTACATTATATTATTACAATATTGCACCGCAGCAAATCTTCGTTTGAACGAGCGCGCGTCGGCTTTTCAATTATTTTTGATGTCTGGGTTATATGCGATCTCGCGCATATAAGCGGCACAGAAAAATATTACCACTGCCGTCCTATCGTTATTATATTATGTAAGTTATATACAGTAATAATAAAACATTACATTACGAATGATTTTTTTCTTTTTATTAATTTTGTTTAAACAAATAATTTATTTTCACTATAACATACTACGTATATCGCGTTGGACACGTTTTGTATTTTATGAGCGAATGCTGAGGAAATGATTAATAATAATAAAAATACGATAAAAAAAAAAAAAAAAAAAAATTACAAAATAAAATTAACGTCCATCGCGCATAATTTAATCAGTTGTCCAAATAACGCTTTAATAATAATGTCGTCCACATTGCGCGGATGTGATTATGGGCGCTGGAGCGCAGTTATTTCTTAAGTAAGCGATTTTTTTTCTTTCGTTCAGAACATTTTGTTATACGCATTTAAACGTGTCAAAACGATTTCACAATAATTATAAACGGCCTAAGCTTTGTGCCTAGTTTTATAAATTACGCGTATAAAAGTACAGAGTGTGTTCTCGAAATAATATTATTGTACCTATTATTTTTACTTTTCGAAAAAAATACGCATGGTGGCGAAATTTTAAATCGAACCTACCGAAATATAAATTAGGTATATTATAGTATTATACACTCTAAAATAGTTAGGTATATAATATTATAATACAACTTTGGATTATCTTGATATATAAATATAATACATAACTTATAGATATATTACTACAGTAGCCAATATATAATATTATAGTTTTTGACCAATATAAGGTATTATAAATTACGTTACATTGTAGCAGTGCAACGCATAATAATCTATATATTATTTTTAAATAAATAAATACGACGTAATATTTTACACGATGTTTATAATTTTATACACACATTAATATTATATTATTTATTCTTCTTGTACGTATATTGCGAATTCTTTGAAAATTGTTTGTAAATATCGAAGTCTTTTTATGTATTATGTATAGGTAGGTATATTCGTAATATAATAATAATAATAATAATAATAATAATAATAATAATAATAATAATAATAATAAAATATAGGTACCAATATATCGTCCGTTTCAGTTTTTCCATTTGCATAATACTCGTATAATATAAGGACGTCGCGCGCGATTGAATGTAATATAATAATAACATGACGAAATTTCACGTGTTGCTGAAACCCTAGCTACAAGAAGAGGGTTGTGCTGCATTCATAGGCCGGTAATAATACCACCACCCCTTCCCCAAGCTGGACCGTCAACACGTACTATGTACCAATAGCATGGTATATAACTACAAACCGACTGCGTTTATTGTTATTATTTTTTTTTAATTTTATGAATTCGTTATAAAAATATTTTCTCACACCCGTATGAGTTATACGTGTAGTAAATGTTTTTTTTTTTTAATATTATAAATTATCATATAAAAACAATAATATTGTAATATTGTATACAATACAGTATACGTATATTACACACCTCTTATATATTATAAATAATATTAATATTAAACATAATTTTATCTGCAACAGAGTGAATCATATTATTATTATTATTATTATTATTATTATTATTATTATTTTATAACATGATTATAGTACTTAATTACTGTTGTCGACTAATCAGTTTTTTATTTTACGAGTGATGAACTTTTACATATTACAAATATAAATGAACGACTATGCATATTCATATATTTAAATTTAAATATACAAACGTTATCAATGGAAATTAAAATACTAGCCCATCAAAGAGATATCAATTTTACTAAAGACTCCCCTATGGATCTATGAGCACCCTATGCTGCCACTCTTCTTTTTTTTTTATTAACAAAAAATATTTTACGGAATAATATTGATAGTAAACGTTTGATGAAGGGGTTAGTAGTTGCAATAACCTTGTACATTTAAATCATGTTCGTACATGCGTAATCATTCTAAATGGTTTATAATGTATATAGACGTATAACAATAATATTATTTTATGTCTACCTATACTGTATAAAATAATAGTAATATTACTATATACACTTATATAACTTACATTTATTATTTATAAAACGTATCTTACCGTGGACAATAAAAAATATAACATTATTGATATAACAGCATACCGTCGATTACAACGTGGGTTGGCATTTTTGCAAGAGTGCAAATTTGCCGGACGCGTTCGAAAACAGCGGCGATCTTTCTTTTATAAAATAATAATGTTATAAACTATTAATTATTATAAATTAATACTAATTATACGTGCTGTAATGACGGTATGAGAATTCCGGGCGCGCACACGCGTCAGAACGAAGACTACTGCGGACTAAACGTAAAAACGGAATTGGCCGAAAAACGCGTATCGCCGGCGCGCAATAAAATGTTGGCGCTCGCGCGCACGCACAGTCCTCATAACCTGGGACAACAGATCGCCGGTTGTGATGCGCGCCTCCCCATAACAGCGGCAGAAGTAACGACAGAGGGTAGTTTCGACGGCACACATAATACAATATTACATACAGTATACATCACACAAAACGCGCGGCACGCACACACCAACCAAAACGCACTGCGACGCGTTCACATGGTTGGGTTAGCGGAGCGGCCGCAATAGTCGCACGACCCTCCACCGGCCGCACGCCGTTATATACCGGCACCACGCGGCAGTGTGTATATTATATTATTATATTACTACCTATATATCTCGGAGAATATAGTATAATAATTGAATAGAACGAGAGGATCGGTGGTGATGCACAACGTCGGTGACACGCACATGAAACTCGCGCGTTCTCTTCGCCACGCACCGCGATATCCCTCCTCTCACGATAGTCATCCCCTCGGCTATCGGTACGCGCCGCGCATACGCGTAGGTACGTGCTACCCTCTGCGCAGAATGCACCCTTACATTATTTATATACCTATATACGACGCTATAATGTTATATATGTGTGCGGTCCTTATAATATTATATACGTAAATACGCACGCGCATAAATATTACACATACGACCGACCGCCGCTGCAGCCTGCGAACGCGATTTTCGTAACGGAAACGGTTGCCTACATCCCAATATGGTTTCTCAAAATATTTCAAAGCAAACTTTTTATATTTATATTTATATTATAATATATTATACCTACATACTTTTATAGATATACGTATATAGTATATAACATTGCAATATTATTTACGTGCAACGTGCTCTACACATAGACCGTAAAGACGCGCACGCGCGGTAACAACTGGATACCAAGAGGGACATACATAATACATTATATTATAATAATTACTGCAAAAAAATCGAAAATATATTATACCATGTATTCATATTGGAATGTGTGCCCATGGGGGGTAAAAGAAAAAACATTACTCCCTTCCCTCACCATTAAAAAATAAAATGAAACTTTAATTTTAATAAATTCTAATTTACATATAAGACATAAAAATCGGAACCAGATTGTTATCGTATATTATTCGAATTATGATATCTCATGTTAAACGTACATTTTGAGATATTTTCGCCTCTTGAAATATTTTTATTTACGTGAAAACATGTATAATATAATGGATCTAAGGACAATATTATTATATTATATTTATATGTTTTTTGCGTCTATATCGATACTTTTTCATATAAACTATTATAGTTTTTTTTTTTATTTCTAAGATAGGTATGTGATTGAAATTGACATACGGGGTTACAAAATGAAAAAATGAATGGATTACTTTTTATTTTTTCTATGCTTACCACCAGTCACCATTATTATTTCCCAAACGAAATGAATGCTCCATCAAATAATTTGCCTCATTGTGAAATATTGGATTTTTTTATCATCGAATATTAATACTTGTTGTATTGTTGACCATCGTTGGTTCATCTAGAAAATGTATGAATTATATAAATATAATTCCAAATATGGTAAAATAAACAATATAATACAGTGGGATGAAAGAGCGCACACAATCGAGACCTCATATAATAATATACGGGAAAAGCATCTGCTTTTATACGCACAAGGTTGTAGGATTTATTCCTGTCGTCTACAAAATTTTATTACAATATAATACATTTTATTTCATATAATATGGAGGTACATTTGTCGCTTATCGAATTATTTTCAGACGTCACGAAAACAATAATGCGTGTAAAAGTTTTAAAGTACCGCCCTGGAATCCTCGGAAGAGGGAAGACCATCAGTCATAATCAATCAGAAAACTGGCTAATGCATCTATATAATATATCTATATATATACCGCAATTATGAAATAGGCGCATGCATATATAGTCTGTTATTGACGATATATTTTCGAAAGGTTTATAATATTATTATATACAATATACACCGTGCTGCACTTTATTATTATTATTTATGATCGTATAGTATACTATGTATAGAAAAATAACCACGATAGGGAGAAATGTCATTTTTCCCCGAACTTCTTGATCATTACGAAACGAAACCCTCATGGACGAAACATTAAAGGGACATTACCGATAAAGGTCCATTTTGAAAATTGAAAAAAAAACAAGACTCGATTACGTGACATTGAACACTAGGCAAAGGCTTTGGGGGTGAATATTTATTTGCACAACTCTTTTTATTCTTATTATTATTATTATTTATCAAACTGTATAACGACGCGTTGCAAAATTCATGATCACAAAAAAAAAAATAAAAATATATATGTATATATAATATACATATAGTATTATACATACATTTGCGAAGGGGAAAACTCGATTCGTCATTTTGATTACGGAGGCATTCAAAACGCATCGTGAATTTAATTTTCTTTATTAAAACCCAACATAATAAAAGTATTATATTACATCCAGTTATTTACTTGCCGCGAAATTATTTATACGGAATCAGCACGGTGTGTTCGCCACGTAGATGTGTGCAGCACAGTAGGTACATTATAACCTAGCAAAACGCGAAACAAAAAACGCAACTTTTACACGTACACTGAAAACGTTTTAGGTATTCATCGAAAATGATTTTTTCGACTACGTCGTATCTATATATACGACGTTGTCGAAAAAATTATAAATACTATTATTTATAAGACGATAAATCGCATGTAAAAAATAAAAATACACTACAACTTGCACTTTTAGGAATAATAAAAAAAAAAAAACAACTAAGGTTCAATAACTTCAATCATCGCACGCTCACGTCATTTATATGCAATGATTTGTACTCATTAAATATCGTGGTAATATATTTACGCTACATTATGACACGTTATACGCGACTGCTTAAGTATATTAAAGTATTGTACTATATTGTTTCAATTAACATATAGGTGTAGAATACAGGTACAATATACATTTAATGGGCGTGTGTGTATGTGTGTACGGTAGATATTATAATATGTCTAAACGTTTACATACTTTCAACTACTATCAATTTGTTTAGAATTATCGCGTTTAATCAAGATAACACTTAGCACAACGGTATAATTGGATTCCCACTGCAAACCTAACTGCCCATAATGACCAATTAGACAATAACTGAATGTAACCACACTAATTGTATTCCTACAATCCTACTGAATACTAGAGTCTATATAGAATATTAACTTACAAACGGTTTTGTTGAATATAATATACAATAATATAACGAAACTTATTATTAATTTTAAATCAATTACCTAATATATTCTCCTATATGGATATAAAATATTATATTGTTATTAATTTATTTTTATTGTAATATAATAGCTATATTTATCGTGTATAAAATATTACAAAAATAATTTACCTGCAATCAAATTATATGAGTGCAGTGGTTACACATAATATATAATTATAAACTAAAAAAATATTACAATACTTTTATTATAATATTATTAGTGAGGAGTACAAAATATTTAAATTAAATATAATATTTCGTACAATATTATACTACGCATTCCACTCTATAAACCATTAATGTCTTCAACTTTGTATATCAGTGGAATTAATTAATCAAGTTGATGACTCTGACCTACAAAAAGCAAATAGTCATGTGATCGTCAGACGTCATAATGAATCGACCAGTCAGTTAGTAATTTTATATTATTATAATTATATATATATATATATATATCTGAACGTAAAAACACCGTAATGGTAACCACTAAACCACATAATTTATAAATTATAAATATAATATGTATGATTATTATTAAGTATTATTATTATTTTACAGAACGCACGCGAACACAATATAATTATTTAATGTGATATAATATTGTATACTTATATAGCCTAAATTATACATGATACATTTATTTTTCGCTTGTAATATTTAAAAAAATACTGAATGAAGATATATACTATAGGGATGTGTAAAAAAATAAAAACTCTTCTTTCGGACCAGTTACCATCTGTCGTCGAGTTGTTGGCCAACCATAGCTGATTATGAAACTACTATGCATCTGCTCCTCTTTATTATTATCGGCCTCCTGTTCATTGCATTACAAGCTTATAGTTCGTTCTTACAAAACATACAGGACGCTCCCCTCTGTGTGTAGTAAGTATATAGGAAGTGATTATTATTCTTTTTTTTTTTTTTTTTTTTTTTTTTTTATCGAACATTTTTTAACACTTCGCCCTATTGGTAGAAATTAAGTCTTTACACACAATTATTGCTTAACTGCCATAATCAACAATCTGGGGTTACAACTTATTAATTATAAAGGTATGATAATATAAAATATCACTATCAACTTTTAATTAGGTAACTACTTTAAAATTTAGAAATTGTTGGTCTTAAAGAAGTAGATATATACATTTATAAAATGTGATGTACCCCGATCACGTTTTATTGAGAATAAATCACATTCAAATTCAATACATACAGAAAAATATAAAATTACAATCATAAAATAATAAATATTTGTATATTATGCTTTATCGCAGTGTGCCCATTAAAAATAAAAAAATTTAATTAATAATGTAGGTTATTAAGAAAATTATTATGAAAATAAATTATGTATCATATTAATAATTATTAAAGTTTAAAATTGTTAATCCTTACATATTATTTGGTTTTATGATAAATCAACAATACTGTATAATATCTGTTAATATTAATTAAATTTTAAAATATTTAAAAATATAAGTAGGTACCTATTATATTAGGTATACAAAATACAATCAATTTAAAGTTTTTTGAGTTCAACTCAATAAGTTTGTTCTTTTTTTCTGATAAATAAATTTATTTATTCATAAATATGATATGATGTTGAATGCATATACATAATATTAGTGTATTCCACATATACAAAGGCGTTTTTTGGCAAAGGGTGAATCGCCACTTTCATTCTTTTTATGTGTTTTATGATATTATTGATATACTCATACAGTGACGTATTTAAGGGGGCTAGAGGGGCGATCGTCCCGGGCGACATTATTGAAGGGCATTATATTTGATAAAAATGTATTCTCTGTATTTATTTTATTTCTTATTTACTTTCTTATATAATAATATGAAAAAACATTTCTTTAATGTCTGATGATAAGGGGAGGAAAAAAATTTAGTACTCGGGAGTAAACATGTTAAAACTTTAAAAGCGTCTCAGTATAGTCTGTACCCCATATATAACATAAGGATTTAGGTTAACCTACTGTTATAAAATTAGTTATAATAATTTATAATTATAATACTATGTTATGACAGTTTCTTTTTTTATTAAAACGCATAAACTATTTTGAGATACTAAAAAAAATGTAACTACCCCCTTGATGGAGCCTCAGATACGCCACTGCATATATAAATATTTAATATAAACAATAATATAATCGCGCAATCAATTATGAACCTCAACCAATTTTATAATTTCATATTAGCACTAAAAAAGTATACCTATATTAAATTAATGATAAAGATTTGTTTTATATACAATTAAAATGTTATGTCTATTGTCTAAAACAACGTAGGTACATAATTGGTGTTTATCAGTTAGTGTATAACTATTACAAGTGTGAAAAGTTATTTCTTATAATAGTTATTACTTTATTAGTTTATTTTGTTATGTTGATTATCGATACGTGTATTATTGCTAGAAATCGAATGCAACAAATTTACACTAAAAAAATTTAATGATATACTTTTCTTATTTATAAGAATATATATACAGAGATGTAGCTACGACAAATAGTTATAATTAATATTCTAAGATTAATTATCAATTTAAAATCAATAATATATTAAATTTTTTTATATAATATATAAAGAGTGAAGTGTAAACGAAAACAATCATTAGGTATTTCAAATAGAAAATGCGATTTCATACATCAACGTTCCTACATTATACATAATATAATTTATATATGTAAATAAGTTACAAGTATTATTACATTTTCTTGAAGTATACAAAATTTCGTAGGTATAAAAACAAAATAATATTAAAGTACGAATTTAAAAATACCGAAATACTAAAGTAATGCCAACGACCTACAATGATTATGCAATATTCTTTCGTTTCAAATTCGACTCTTTTTTTTTCTTTTCTTTTTTTTTTCTGTAACAGAATTTATTATTCAAATGCTTATATATATTTATATTACAGTTATTATTTACGTTATTGCCTATTGCATAATTCAACTACAGAAATAACATCCACGCAAAAGTCCAAAAACGATCAGTTTATTTTAAAATTTTCATATTAGTCATTCTTTAAGATATGCATGATATGTCTTTCTATATGCAATATGTCAATATAAATATTATATACTGTCATTTGCTAATACATTATGCGGATACAAAAATTTAAGGAAATGCAATCAAAATAAACATTGTTAATTTTATAAATTAAAATATAATCGTAAATGTATACATAAATACAACATGAAAAATACTTAATATTTTTCTAGAATTTTTGATTTTGTTTTGTCGACTATAAAATGCAAACGTTTAAACGATATTTTAAGACGTTATACGACCGAGAGTATAATAAATGACCTTTGTCAAACCAATGTGCGTCTCGATGACATTATCGAATGTCCGTCAAGAGCGATTTGTAAAATTTCTGGAACTTACGACGTCAGTGACCTCAGCGTGTGTCATTAAACTCATGACTTGGCGTAATCTCCAAAAAACAAACAAATCAAAACCAATAATAATGGAAAATAACACATAAATGAAGAAAATCGTAC
The DNA here is from genome assembly GCA_021307375.1 of Tetraneura akinire. Taxonomy (NCBI): domain Eukaryota; kingdom Metazoa; phylum Arthropoda; class Insecta; order Hemiptera; family Aphididae; genus Tetraneura; species Tetraneura akinire. The sequence goes on from JAIUCT010000010.1 coordinate 11,069,888, forward strand.
GCGATCTTTTGGCTTGAAAAAGAAATTATATTAAATTTCATATATACGAGTATGTCATTTACACAGCCACGTGTTTTTAAATAACTTATATGCTATAGTAACCAATAATAGGATATGTAAAGCCATACGTTCCGGGCGCTTACATTCGGAGTTCATGGATGACCTGCAATTATATGTATATACATATAATATTATAATATATATTATATAGTGTATTAGTGGTCCTTCACAACTAAAAGAGTAATTTTTGGTCAAAAATATTTAAATTGAAAACATTTTTTTTTCTGCTACATTTTTGTACAAAACGAAACTATAATATAATACGACTGCAGTATAATATAATATGTATATATATCACATTTATATTTTACACGAATAATAACAAAACACGTGTTATAGGTACCTGAAGATAATGCACACGAATATACTCGTAATATACATTGTATGGATCTTCATTGAACGAGAAACCGGAGCAATATATATATCATGTAGGTACTTATCCCAAGGTCTTTTCTTTCTTATATTATACACATATTTTTTCTACCAAGATGTTGGATTCAGGAATTTTCGACCCGGATTTCTGAATAAAAGCAATAGCTACCTGCTGGCATTCACCCTTCGTATGATGTTTACAAAAACGAAGAGAAATCGTCTGTATAAGAAACCCAAAACCCATCGAATATTGGTGGTAAACGTCGACGTATTTATAGGCATCACTTCCACGTTTATGGTCAAAATGTTCGTAACAACAC
>JAIUCT010000010.1:11070739-11109128 GCA_021307375.1 Tetraneura akinire
TCGTAACAACACAATCGTTTGGAAAAAAAATACCCCGTGTTTATTTAAAAATTGAATTCTATGTAAATGTGACATGCAGTATTTATAAGAAAAATCAACATTTCGATTCACAAGTTTAATAATGTACACGAACGCAAGCCAAATAATAATAAAAAAAAATTGTCGTAATCTAAATAATATAAATTATAAAGAACTTTTCACTGAAAAGCGAAAATAGTGTATACATAAACTATAAACACTGGTATGTTGACGCATACGATCGGAAATAGTAAAATGATAACACAATATCGTATAACCAATACATTAATTATATAATATATTTTCTAGTGTAGAAATTAATAAATTATATTCAAATTTTAATTATTAATAAATTTGTTTATTTATATCGAATTTCAATCAAATTTATTTTACTTATTTATTTGTAAATAGAACCTACATGTCATATTTAAAATGTTCATTGCTTTTTATAGCAAACGCATATATTCTAAGAATACATCATCTATATTTCGGAAAAATATATAGTCGAGCTAGACCTCCGTATATATAAATACAGAAAATAAATACATATTTTCTCGTCGTTCGTATTTTCACACTCGTAGCTAGCAAATTAATTTCTATAAAGGTAAACCGTAAACGGCGAGAAATACTTATGTCTACAACTCTACGTATATCGATAGAAATAATAATGATATAAATTGATAACTATTCTACAGAATAAGTAATATAAAGATAAAGTTAATAATAAAGTACCTCGTTGATGAGATAATAGAATACCAAGATTAGGATTCAAAATAATAATGATGTAAATTGATAACTATATTCTACAGAATAAGTAATAGTAAAGTTCATAATAAAGTACCTCGCGCGGATAAAAAATAAAATAAAATAACTTTTACTGTTCCGAACTCTTTCCCTTTCATTTCTTAAAAAAAAAATATATTAATTTTTATGCTGATTAAAATTAAAAGCATATATGTTACAGGCGTACGGCATTAAAATTAAAAAAAAAAATATATAACGTCTCTAAAATGTTGCCGCTCTGGACTTTAATACGCTTGTTTAATACGCTCTGGACACGAGAATCGAGATCGAAACCCTTTATATTAGATACCATATAATATGTAGGATTGTTTAAACTTTCAGCCGTATTATAATTTATATTTTATATTATATTATAAATTTATAATAATATGCTTCGTGGCGTTATCGATACAATATCAATGTATTACGACTCCACCCATCGCTACGTTTATTTGTGCGAACGACGCATCGTACACGTATACAGGATATATTATTATTATTCTTAAAACTTCTATATATTTTCCCCGGAATTCGTATTATAATAATATTATATGCACGGAGAAGGAAAAATGGGTCACCAGATACAGCGGGCGGCTTGTGTTTCTCGACGACAGCCGGCAGACGTGATCCGACAATTGAGTTTGTATAGAATGGGCGAGGTTTCCTGTGAGCACGGGACTCGCCTCGTATATAGCTTCCTTTAAATCCTTTGTTTTTGTCATCGTCCATTGGATACGCATCAGATTTTATATTATACATACTTGTGCGGACGTCCGTATGTAATAACATGTAAATAAACAAATTATAGACACGTCAAAGACATTACGAGTTATATATATATATACGCTCTATTATAAAATATAATAATTATAATAATAATAACGAAAGAACGATAATAACGATTGACTTATGACAAAAAACACGCATGATGATCTGAATTAGTGGCGTGGCATTTGGGGTGTTTAAGAGGCAATTGCTTCTGAATTTTAATGGGGTGGTGGGTGGGTCTCTGGTTTTATGTTGTAATTTGGTGTGTTAAAATGAAGAATATGATAGTATAAATTAATATTTTTAATCATAAGAATAATCTATACTAAATTTATATAAAAAAATCACCTATTTTATAAGAAAATTGTCGCTCTCCTCTAGAAAATTCATAGTTCGCCACGCCACGATCTGAATAATATCTTCTCAACCGTGCGTTTATAAGACGCAAAAATATTATAATTGTACGATTATATCGTGTCTCTCGACGCGTGCATGTATATTGTATATATACACTATACAGCCATACAGGGTGATTGCAATTATTCGCGTTCGCCTATTAAAACCACAGGTTATAAATTATAATACATATTATGTACCTCACTACCTGCGAGATAATATCATTATGATAACGAGCTGAGGACGACGCTCGCAGAGACAAACGTCGCGTAATACGCGATATTGTAGTCGTATGCGTAATATTTTTAGTCGCCGCGCGACCCACAAATATATTATTATGACGTGCGTCGTCGACTATATTATAATATCTTAATATCTTATCGTATATAATACACGACACGATGCTGCGGTGACGCGGACCGATAAGTAGGCTAATGAACCCCGTGAAAATGTTCTACTTGGATTAAAAATAAAATAATATATTATACAATGCCAGTATAATGTTTTTGCGATTCTCTGTCGGAACGTACCTATATTATGCTATATATAGGTACGAATATTATCGTATACGTTCGCAACGCGGTCGATCGACGAGTTTTATATTATAATATTTTACGGGTAACAATAACGTAAGACCGGGCAATACGCATTATTACGTGAATAACCTCGCGACTTGAGTTGCACGAAAATCCGAAAACCGTATACCGCGCGACGAATAAGGACATTATGCCGCGATACGCGGAGAAAACGATATCGATTAACATTGTAATACAATCGTAGACATTATATAAACGTACGAGTTATGTTATATGCAAGTTGAATACGTACGATGTACGCACAGTATACAGAATGGTCGGGGAATAATGAGTTACAAAAATAACGTCGAAGTTGACATTTTAATACTATATAATACGCACAAATTATATACTTGTATATAATATAATTAAGTAATTAATGTGCGTTGTGATTCTCATCATTTTTCCAATACAAAATTTGGCGAAATTATTGTTATTATACAGGTATATATAATAATTAATAATAATAATTATTATTATTATTATTATTATTATTATTAATAATGATATTATATAGAAATTATTTTATTATGCCGTGCAGATGTGCCTCGCCGGTATAGTTTGGTCACGTCCTGCGATCGCGTCGTTCGGCCGTATATTTACTCAAAATAACAATGCGGTGACAAGCGTTGGAGGTAGGATATTCTCTTTTGCCATTATTATATTTAACTCGATTTCAATAATATAACATATTATCATAATCGTAGTACAAGTAGTCGTCGCGCGTGTGTGAGAATTTATAAATAATCTTTATTACGTATTACTATATTAAATATAATATCATATCGTTACGCAAGGGATTCTTTTTAGATTTTCTCCCTCTCCTGACGCGATGTCACGGGGCGGAAAAATTTGAATGGGATACCCGGGATTAATCTTATGGATACCAAAAAAGTACGTTAAGGCGATGTGCACAAAAGATGAGAGGTAGGTAGGTATATAATATTATTATAATATATCGGCGCACCACATACATACGCATGAATTAAGTATATATACTATAAAATGTATTTTATAAGTATACATTGCAGGGGCAGATGTGTTATGTGACCAGTTCAGTGTGCGAACACCTGGTCTGTTATCGAGATGAGTCTGAGTTGGCATACGATTCGTGCATTATAAAAATAATATTAATAATAACATGTCCGTGGAATAATAAAAATAATTAACAGTTATGAGAAAACATAAACGAAAGACGTGCTCGGGACATTTAGCCGGAGATAAGAAAATGCAATAATAATAATAATTTATAATACGAGTATAATAACTTATAAGTATAACTATTTTGAGGACAATCGTCATCAATTAAATGTATAGATATTTTAGAACTACATAGGTGATGGGCACAATATGAAGTATGCTGGGGATGCGTAAGTTAGATAATAGCATCCCCTTTTTTTATACATACGGAATAAAAAATTATTTCATTTCGTTTATTAGGTATTACAATATAATTTTATTTAGGTTTTAGTATTCTACAATATTATAAGGCTGCAACTACACTACAAATTTTTTTGATGATATGGGGGAGGGTTAAATATAAATTTCATAAATGTATATATCAAACGAATAAAAAAAAATGTATTCTTAAACGTATAGGTATAACTTAATAGTGTTAATAAAAATTAAAACATTATATATTTATAAATCAAATTTCGTTTTACTAATATAATTAATTAATAAATAAAACACAGTACAACTTTTCTAATAACATTTTCTGAAGTTTGACTCTAAAATATCCCCCAAATGCGCCCTTGTTCAATCATTATATACTGAATTTCGTCCCATAAACTAACACATAGTCATTTTGCGCCGACGTTAGGAAAATACAAGAAAATAAGAACCACCAATCTATTTGTATACCTATATAATTAAATAATAAGTAGTATTTAATATTTATTATCTTTTTATAACACACGTATCAATAACGTAATATCATATATTATAATATAATGATTTAATATTACCTATGTATTACATAATAATATATACTATTATATTTGATTCGATGTGAATGATTGCATCGATAAACGAAAAAACTCCTTGATTTGTGAATAGCGAAAATACAAGATGAACTTTTATGATAATTGTGTATCACATGACCGAACTCCTTTTGATTTTAAACGAAACAATACAAAATTAAAATGAATTTAATACTAAAGGTATTCATTTATTATCGTAGGTACATTAATTATTATTAATTATTGTGTATAAAATAAAATACGTTATAGTCTAAACGCACTTAAATGGTTAATTGAATATACAAAAGACAAACGTGTACGAGTGTGTACGACCGTATTTACCGTGAATTCTGTCATTCTGATTTAATAGGTACACATAAAATAGAAAAAAAAATCCGTACGTAACGGGCATGCCCACTATCGTAAAAAACTCGATCCTACTTAAATCGGCAAACTTCGAATCTATCCAAAATTCCATTAGGTCCCAAACCAAAACGATATATTCTACAAAACCTCTTTCTCTGATTTTAATCATATCTGTCTCCTGAGGAAAACGTACCCACCCCAACCACCAAACAATCACTCAAATCCTACCCATTAACTTGGGCTTCCAACTAAGTAACAAACCACCCCTTCATAACCATCCACTAGTAGAGGCATAATATATATATAATAAGGCCTGGTATAGTTAACGGCTCTGCCACTCCCCCCCTCCAAAGCAAAGCAAAAAAAAAAAAAATGTTCATGCGATAATTATATGAATCGTACTTTAGACGAATGCCACAATAGTCACTTTTCAATGAGGAGGGACGGTATAGTTGTATAGGTATCTACATAATGAATAAAATGTAATCTTTATACATATCATTCTTTTTCTTTTGTTTTAACGCGGTTAAATAGTCGAATCCATTGATATGCGTCATAAAAACACTAATCGCATGTCGTAGAAATGTGTACGGACGGACTGAATTGAACACGATAAAACCAACAGAAGACTATCAGAAAAAAAAAATTAAAAAAAAAAAAAAGGAAAATAAAAAATAAATACCATTTATTATTAAATTATCGCGTCATATTGTATATAATAGTGCTCGTCACCGTATAATACGAGTAGCATTCCTCGCGGCACGCGACTTCACTTGGCACCGAAAGTTTTTTTCTACATACGCCGAATATTAATGTATCGGGATGGGATTGGATATTTAGATTGCTGTAACGAATGAACGTTTAGAAGTCACAACTGCGGACTCTCAATCCACGTGTAGTCTGTCGGTAATAGTGTTATACGAATTGTTATTTTCTTAATTTAACGTTAATTACGATTTGTGCAATAATAACAATAATAGTAATAATAATATTAATGAATAATAATATCGAGAATATTATTGTCGACCATAAATCTCGACGCGTTTTGCAACGTATATAAATAACAATGAAATATACGTTCGTTAACAAAATTGTCCGGCCGTTTTACCATAATAATTGAATATCATATACATTATACCTAATATTTTAATATATTTAAAACAAGTACAATACATACACATGTAGATATTGCACTTGGTAAACGCTAAATTATTAAATTATATTATATAAATATTAAATTGAATTAAAAAAAAAATCTTACTTGAACGTTTTCCAGGATAATAGGTGCATCATTATTCATTATCACGTTGAACATACGACAGATCGCGTACAATTTCTCGAGGGACACGTGTTCTTAAGTCGAACGTCTGATCACTGACGAAAGGACTTGATAGCATATTATTGTTCTGTATGCATGCATATTGTATATATTGTAAGCCTACACATGTGTCCGAAGAAGTAGAAAAAATAAATCTAAATTCTCGAAATTGGAATGAAAACACGCGTACATGTGTACTATGGTAGGCACATACGCCGGACGACTAATAGGAAGAGACTGACGAAGTGACGAACGTATAACTAGTCCGGTGTGTAAATAAAAAACCTTTTCGTGCTGCCCGTTTTAATATTTCCAGGCAACATCGCGCGCGCGTGGTGGGACAAGGTTACGTTTCGTAGTCAAAACTTAAAACTTCTACATGAAATATCGTCTCGTTGATGTTCATTTAGCGACATCTGTCACACAAAATTTACATTACGTAGATGCACGTGCTTGGTGGATCTATTTGATAGTCGCGAAATTATCATTTGTTATTTCGTTCAGCTGTCGCCGGGTCAATATTACAATATTTTTACGACTGCCGATTACAGAGTACAGACTGTGACTGTCTAATGAGTAATGAATGACTAATGTCCATATTATCATTGAGTAGCGAACTAGCGAGTACTAATTAGGAATTAATAAGTAGGCGATGCATTTATTTTATATGCATAAATAATTGCAAAAAAGTAATGTCGTTTTAAAAAAGTAAAAAGTGTTAAAAAAAGAATCATCATCAACTCCAGTGGATCAAATTTTTCTTTATATAACATTATCTTATCGATTCTTTTCTATAAAGACATTTTGTATTTTGTCCATACTATTGAAACCAGTAAACAATGTTCTTCTATAAAAATAAAAATAAAAGTATTTTATTTTTTCTTATCCAACTCATTCAATTTTTTCATCTCATTCTTACATAAAACGTTACTTTTATATAATATACTAATATAGTATAATGTAAAAACGTGTATAATTACATATATTATGGGCACGGCCTACCCCAAAATGATTGGGACAATGGTGGAAAAGAGAAGAAGAAACAACTAGCATTACAATAAATATTAAATACATTTAAATACCTAATCATCAACACAATAATTATTGTCATGTAGGTATTTTATTACTATGTGTAAACTTATGTTTGCACAAAATTAAAAAATTACAATGTTTACATTAACATCCGCGTCGTTACTTAATAAATAATAAAACAGTTAAAAGTTTAAAATTAATTATATATCACTGTAATGCGTAATATAGCATTTTATGCCATAAATACTCGTATTATATAACAAATGATATAATTATATTTATATGTTATCGTTATGTATTATATAGGACATGCCCACTGGTTATTTCAACCTGTATTATAAATTTATTACTATAAACGTGAAAAAAAATAAAATTTCTAATTGTTTGTTATGGTATTATGGGTATAAAATATGTACTTAATTTAAAGATAGGTGTTAATTAAATATTAATGATTAATGAAATTCTTTATTTAATAAAAAGTTATGTTTTACATCTATTATCAAATAAAAGTGAGTGACTACAATTTAAAAAATATAAATATCAATGTATCTTTGCAATAATCAATAATATTATTACGTATAGGTAGATGTATTTTAGCATTTCATAATAATATTATTATATACTATTCATACATGACGGTGACATTGAGTAAACTATGTTGAGTTGTTACTTTGTTAGACATTGGAATATTGAATAATATTGAATCGCTACCTACGAGCTACGACTCGTATTCAGTATTCACTATTCAGCGACGTACTGAACTACTAACACGTAGGTGGTTAAGTGACGTTGTGAATCATTATTAAATTTATTCTGTTTAAAATGAAAAATAATTAATTAAATCTAGTTTATCAGGTCATTCTCGTCAAAAAAATAAATACATATTATAACATTATCAAATTGCTTTGATATCGATATACCTATTCGTATTTTTTTAATACCCATCATTATAAATTTATAAATCGTTTATTATAACATAAAAAACTATAATAGTTTTCATTATCTATCGATCTTCTGTTATAACTAAACGCAATTTCGTCTGTTAGTTATTACAAACTCGCTTACATACTTATAAAAATTATACTCGTATATTTAATACATTTTAATAAATATAAATATATACCTGTACGCCTGTGTCAATAACAAATGAATAACTATTTGAAATGTATATTATTCATAAAGTTACCATAACACACGTTATGATGTTCTTGTATTAAGCTAAATTGAAAATGGTCAAGCATTGAAACATAATTGTAACTACGAGCTACGACCGTGAAAATATAGAATATTAATTTAGTAGACTCTAATTTTAAAAAGATAGTAAAACAAATTTTTTCCTCTATCAGTGTAAATGCATGGATAAATAATTATTAAAATACATATTTAGTCATTGTAAAATATAAATTACAATTTACAAAATTTAATTGATTCTGAGTTTTTTATGGATTGTCGGATTATGAATATAACGCCAACGCTTCAACGTTCAACTTCAAGTTCAATACTTAAAACTTAACTGTTAACTAATATAAATAAAGTAATAAGAATAACTACTCGCACATTTTTGGGCGGTAAACAATACCAAAATACTAAAATGGAATAAAATTATAAAAAGTAAAATTCAGTTCATCTGTTTGCATTGGCTCCACTGCCGATAATTCAAATCATAGCGCATCGGTAAATCAGTGTAGTCGTTTGACGCATTTTCGTTGATTCGTAAATGTGGCGGTATTGGTGTCCGAACACCCAGGTGTACAATTTACTACTGACTTGTCTGCCTAGTCTGCCTACTCTACTATCTCTAAAATATAATATTCTGCACGATCCTCGTCATTCAAATTACATCTTGTCATCTTGCGTTCAAATTTGCATACTTAGCTGTTAGCTGTGAAATTTATCGTCCGCGCTGAAATATGACGTTGATCATCTGTTGACGGAGTTAATTTCAAAAATTATTTTATTTTTGTCGTTTGAAGTTGATTGAACCATCTAAATTAAATGCCAATATTAGGTTTTTCCCTGTTATCACCATGTAATAAGTGAAATCCTGAAAACCGGCCCATTTTTTTTTTATAACTATTCGTTTTTCAGGTGAATATTACGTTTTATTGTAAAATTTAAACGGCTCTCGTTTTATTATAAATTATTTACACGGTAAGCCGTTATTTCTAATATTTTATTTTCATAGTCATTTGTTGAAATTTACAGAAGTAACGATGGAGTCTTTGGACAGTGGCACTGTTAATACTATGCCATCGTTAGATGAGAACACGAACAATTCCCTTTCCGTAATGGATGTGGTCGTGTTCGTTGATTACTTAAAAAAAACTGTTTCTACAATTTTACACGGGGACAAGTCAGCTACTAGTACTATGTTGGATTTGGTTTTTAACGATTCAACCAATCTTGAATGTATTAAAAAGTTTTTATCAGATCCGAACACTGCAACCATATTTGTTCAAAAGATTGTCTTTAAAGGTTTAGTTTATTATTATTTATGGTACTATTAAATTAAGTAATTTCAATTTATAAATAAAAAATTATGTTTAATTTAGATGAGGAAACCGAAAATGGTAGTGAAGGAGATGATGATAAAGATACACCATTGTTTTATTTGTCCAATGAAGTAATTTTTACCAATCAAAAAATGACAAGGTCTGTATGGGTTTATATTGAAGTTTGTATTATAATTTTTTAATTGATTGTTTATGTTTTTATAGTTTATCTTTTATGAAGAGAGCAACTGTGATAGAAGCTGATAAACCAATCCCCAGTCAACTAAGAATTGTTCAATTTAATGATGGTTCACCATATGAAACATTACATGCATTAGTTAGTAAAGCAATCACTCCATATTTTAAGAGTTATGTTAAAGAATCAGGAAGAGCTGATAGGTATAGTTATTTAAAATATATTACTTGTAAACAATAGGGGGGACGTGTGGTGTAGTCAGCGCGTCATCCGCGAAAGCTACCGAAGTGTTAAGCACTGTAGCCAAGGCATCGACAACGGATGAGTGACTGCCGCTGCGAAACAGCTTACTGCCTTGACTACTACTACCCCTCCCCCTTCCAGGCACAGGAAAAACCTATAAGGTGCCAAATAAAAATTCTGCCAACAGGTATCCCTGGTGCCATACGAGCAAAAACAATTTGTTAACACACACATACATACTTTTAATTTAAAATAAACTGATTTGTGGTAAATTGTATATTTTTAGAGATGGCGATAAAATGGCTCCATCAGTAGAAAAAACTATGGTTGAATTAGAAATGGGTTTACTCCATTTACAACAAAATATTGATATACCAGAAGTTACATTAACAATTAATCCTACCGTATTATCCATAATTAATAAATGTGCTGAAGAAAACCGTAAACCAAAAGTATCAGATTTTGGTGCTCTTGTAGACGATTCCAAATTTTTAAATCATCTTCAAGCAGGTGTTAATCGTTGGATAAAAGAAATTCAAAAGGTTAATTTATATATTAATACATTTTTTTTTTTATATATATATTAATATTTTTATACCTAATTTTATTATTTACTGTAGGTAACCAATTTAGATAGAGATCCGTTAAATGGAACAGCTTTACAAGAAATTAGTTTTTGGTTAAATAAAGAACGAGCTCTCCATCGAATTCAAGAAAAGCGCGAAAGTTTAGAAGTGGGCCTTACATTAGAGATTTTAAAACATGGCAAACGTTTTCATGCCACTGTCAGTTTTGATAGTGATACTGGTCTTAAGGCTGCATTAGCTACTGTTAATGATTATAATACTTTAATGAAAGATTTCCCCATTAATGATCTTTTGGCTGCTACAGATTTAGATCGTATTCGTGTTTCTATTGAACATATTTTTATCCATTTACGTAAAATACGAAGCACAAAATATCCTTTACCCAAATTGTTAAAATTAGTTGAAGCTATTTCCAGAGATTTATTATCAAAATTGTTAAAAGTAATAATTATTAAACTATTAAGGTCAAAAATAATACTACTAATTGCTTTTATTTAATTTTAGGTTTTAGGCACAAGGTTTTTAATGCATATTCCCTACGATGAATTTGAAAAAGTTATGTTTCAGTGTTTTAATGTTTTTACTGCATATGATGATGAATTTGATAAACTTCAAGTTATTTTAAGGTAAACATATCTAAACTTGTTATTATAAATAAATTAATATATTTTACTGATTTTAGGGATGTAGTTAAACGAAAACGAGATGAAACATACAAAGTAGTATGGCGTATACAACCAGATCATAAAAGGTTACAAACAAGACTTGAACACATGAGAAAATTTAGACAACAACATGAGCAATTACAAGCAGTTATAATGAGAGTTCTTAGACCTACAACTCAACAATTACAAATACGTGAAGATAATGATCAAGGTCCAGTTTCTTTATCACCAGCCCCAGATACAAGTGCCATTGAGGTAAATAAAATGTTATTATAATTTAACAATTATTAATATGTATTTTCAAATTAATTAAATTAGGAAGTAAATTCAGCATATGAAAACATTAAAGTGGTTGATTGTTTGGATATAAGTCGTGAAGGAGTTGAAGCTTGGGAAGCAGCTGTAGCACGGTATGAAGAAAGAATTGATAGGGTAGAAGCTAGAATTACTGCTCATCTTAGAGATCAATTAGGAACAGCTCGTAATGCTAATGAGATGTTTCGTATATTTTCTCGATTTAATGCTCTATTCGTACGGCCCCATATCCGAGGTGCCATAAGGGAATATCAAACTCAACTCATTAACAAAGTTAAAGAAGACATTGAAGCTCTCCATGATAAATTTAAAGTAATTTTATTATATAAATGTTATAAATGTGATAATTATTATATTTTTCATTTATATTTATAGACACAGTATCCACATAGCAAAGCTTACTTTTTGAGCCATCAACAAGATATACCTCCAATAGCTGGTTCTATATTATGGGCTAAGCTAATTGACAGTCAATTGTCTGCTTATCTTCGACGAGTAGAAGATGTTTTGGGTATATTGAAATAAACAATTGTAAATTAAATATATTTATCAAAAATTAAATTTTTTAGGGAAAGGATGGGAAGATCATTTGGAAGGTCAAAAATTAAAAGCTGATGGTGATAGTTTTCGACTAAAATTAAATACCAAAGATATTTTTGATGATTGGGCTCGAGGCGTCCAACAAAGAAACATGGGTGTATCTGGAAGAATTTTTACTATTGAAAGTACAAGAACTGGTCGTGGGAATGTATTAAAACTTAGAGTAAGTAATATATTTGATAAATAATGTATTTAAATTTATATCAAATATTTTTATTTTATATCAGGTAAATTTTTTACCCGAGATAATTACATTGTCAAAAGAAGTACGACATTTGAAAAATCTTGGGTTTAGAGTACCTTTAGCAATTGTTAACAAAGCTCATCAAGCTAATCAATTGTATCCATTTGCTATATCGTTACGTGAAAGTGTTCGTACTTATGAATGTACTTTAGATAAAGTAAGATTTTATTTTATTCGTGTTTTATTTTTGTATGTTTGATAAACATTACATGTATATTGTTATAATTAGCTTATCAATAGAAGTTCTTACTTAAAGGTACATTGAGTTTATACTTTATCTTTTATTTAAATGTTATTAATAAAATCAAAAATATTATTTAACAGATTGAAGATAAAACTAGTATTGTGCCTTTAATAGCTGGATTACATAAGGATACTCAATCACTTATTGCAGAGGGCGTTCAAATGGTTTGGGAAAGTTATAAACTTGACCAATATGTACAAAAATATGCAGAGCAAATACTTGCTTTTCAAGAAAAAGTTGAAGATCTTTTAGTAGTTGAAGAACAGCTTGATTTGGATGTAAAATCATTGGAAACATGTGCATATTCTGCCAGCACTTTAGCGGATATTCTTTCTAAAATTCAAAGAGCAGTAGATGATCTATCATTAAGACAATATTCAAATTTACATATTTGGGTGACGCGTCTTGATCAACAAGTTAGTAAAAGTTTTTAATTTATTATAGAATTTATAATATTGAATAATAATCTTATTAATATGTTATTCTAGATTGAGAAGAGTTTATCTTCAAGACTTCAAGCCGGTATTCAAGCCTGGACTGAAGCATTAGAAGGAAAAAAGAAAGATTTGAGTATGGATACTGATGCACCACCTCAGCCAACTAATAAACTTGGTGGTGATCCTCAAATTAAAGTACAGATACTGGAAGTCAGAATAACTAATCAAACTATTTATTTGTACCCAAATTTGTGTGAGGCACGTGTTCAACTTATGCAACAGTTTTTTGCATGGCAAGCTGTAGTAACATCACAAGTTAGATTACAAAGTTCTAGATACCAGGTTGGTTTAGATCAACCAACATCACAGACATATCAAGATTTGTTAGCTAATTTACCCTCTGGTGAAGCAGTTTTAACATCTGCTTTTGAAGCAATGGAAAAGAAGATTTATGAGGTTTATTTAATTTTTATTAATATTTCTTATTTAATAATTATTTTAATATAATTTAAACGTTTAGGCTGAAAAATATATGTCTGAATGGCTAGTCTATCAATCATTGTGGGATTTACAAGCAGACAATCTATACAGCCAAATGGGAGAAGAAATAAGTAATTGGATGACGTATTTAAATGATATTCAGTAAGAATTATGATGAAGTTAGATATGATAGAATTATAAACTATTAATTAAGTTTTATATCTATATATATATAAATAATGAATATTAATTTTTAGAAAATCTCGTAAAACATTTGATACAACTGAAACTCGAAAAGATCTTGGACCTTTTATTATAGAGTATGGAAAGGTTCAGAGTAAAGTTGCATTGAAGTATGATTCATGGCATAAAGAAATATTAAATAAATTTGGAGGTCTACTTGGCAATAGTATGACACAGTTTCATGTTCAAGTGGCCAAAGTTAGTTAATAATACTTAAAAATATTTTTAAAAATATAAATACTAAATAGTATTATTATAATTAATTGTAATTTTTAGTCTCGAAATGATATGGAAAAACAATCAATTGAGGCAGCGAGTACGTCTGATGCTGTATCATTTATTACTTATGTACAATCATTAAAGCGTAGTATGAGAGTTTGGGAAAAACAAGTTGATCTTTATAAAAAAGGACAGAAAATTTTAGAAAGACAACGTTTTCAATTTCCTAGTAATTGGTTGGATTTAGATAATGTTGAAGGGGAGTGGAGTGCATTTAACGAAATTATTAAACGTAAAGATAAATCAATTCAAACTCAGGTAATTATATTAATAAACATTACATAAATTTTGATTTATAATTTGTTTTAATTATTTTTACCATTACAAATAAATGTTAATTTTTAATTAGTTAATATTAAATTTGAATCAACATGTGAAATTTTGTACATCAAAAGACTTTAAGATTTTGTAACTTTTTTTAATTTAATTTGAGAAATATTAATTTAACTTGAAATTTAATATATTTAAATGTATATTTTATTGTAGGTACAAAGTCTTCAAATGAAGATAATTGCTGAAAACAAAGCTGTAGAAACTAGAACAAATGATTTCCTTTTAGAATGGGAACAGGGTAAACCAGTAGCTGGAAATAAACAACCTGATGATGCTTTATCACAATTACAAGTGTTTGAAAATAAATTTACTCGCATTAAGGAAGAAAGAGATAATGTAGCTAAAGCTAAAGAAGCTTTGGAACTTAAAGATCCAGCAGGTATTTATTTTATACAATTTTTAAATACACATGGATACTTAAATAACATGAATGTCGTTTTATATTTAAATTAGGTAATGCATTATCAAGTGCTGAGGATCGGATGATAGTAGTTTTTGAAGAAATGCAAGATTTAAAAGGTGTATGGTCTGAATTATCAAAAATATGGGTGCAAATTGATGAAATTCGTGAAAAACCTTGGCTTTCAATTCAGCCTAGAAAACTTCGTCAGCAATTGGATGGGTTAACTAATCAATTGAAAGAATTACCAGCTCGATTTAGACAATATTCTTCATATGAATATGTGAAAAAACTTTTGCAAAGCTATGTTAAGGTAATATTAAATGTGTATATATTTATATATGTTAAGTAATTATTAAATTAATGTTTTTCAATTAAATATTTAGGTATAAAGTTTTTAACATATTTTATAATCTTATAAATGAATAATTTATTTATATTTATTAATAAATAATAGCATTTACAAAATATTAGTACATTTTTTTTAATTAACGACATCTTTAGTTGTATTTTATTTAAAAAATTACAAAACATTAATTAGCATTTGAAATTTATTTTTAGGTTAACATGACCGTGATAGAATTAAAGTCTGATGCATTGAAAGATCGCCATTGGAAACAGTTGATGCGTAAACTTCGAGTGAACTGGACATTTTCAGATATCACTTTAGGACAAATATGGGATGTAGATTTACAAGCAAATGAATTAGTTGTTAAAGATATTATTATGACAGCACAAGGAGAAATGGCTCTAGAAGAGTTTTTAAAACAAGCAAGTTATTTTTCATATATAAATTTATTTCTTATAGTTATATAGCTCAAGAAAATATAAAATAACCATGTAGATATTAAGTACAAAGGTAATAACTATGATTTGCTGGTTAAATTTTCAGTCATATGCCAGTTTTTCTAGTAAGGTGTATTAAGTCTAAAATTTATTCCTAATTAAATAAATTTAATATTTCATTAACAATTAAATAGTCATATGAAAACAAAAAACGAATTATAAAATAATATAATGTGACTATATTTAGTATAGTCTATGCTTTGTCATTTTTAATTATTAAGTAATACAATGAAATGTTGAATAAATATATTGAATTATATATTTTTGTACTCAATATTAATTTGATTTAATAAAAAGAAAAATATCAGCCATATAGACCTTTATCTTTATAAGATATTATATTATATTATATTATATACGTGTACAGCACACTAAAAGGTCTCCACAACCCCTTTTCTCGTCTCTCTTGTCACAAATACAATGGAAAAATTCTACATATATAAAACCTCGTGTATTTTATACAGTTTGATAATTAAAATAATTATTGTTATAAAAAAAAAAAAAATTAACTTTTTTTGTGTTTTAGGTACGTGATACTTGGCAGTCATATTCTTTAGACTTAATTAATTATCAAAATAAATGCCGTCTTATAAGAGGATGGGATGAACTTTTTAATACTGTTAAAGAACATATAAATTCAGTAGCAGCTATGAAATTATCACCTTATTATAAAGTATGTAATATTAAATTGGTATTAAATTTTTTTTAAAAAAAAATAATATAATAATTATTTATGTATGATTTATGCAATTAGGTTTTTGAAGAAGAAGCATTAACATGGGAAGAAAAGCTCAATCGAATTAATACTCTTTTTGATGTGTGGATTGATGTACAACGGCGTTGGGTTTATTTAGAAGGTATTTTTTCAGGAAGTGCTGATATTAAGACTTTACTACCAGTTGAAACATCACGCTTCCATAATATAAGGTAATATTTTTTTATATTATATAAATTCAAGACATTAATATAAAGCTTATACAAAATATTTTTAAATGCATATAATATTTCCTCTAAATGTGATGAAAAAAAAATCAGTATTGTAATATTATTAACTAAATTATTTATTATAATTTTTCATTTAGAGTGTAACATTAAAATAAATAGATACAGGCAACCCTTGATAATCTGGACGAATTTGGACTGAGCATTATAGGTATTATTAATTCTTCCAAATCTCCTGGGTTTTTTAAAAATCACCTCAAATGACTAATATTTTTTTCCACCAGTTTTATATTTATTGAACTTTAAATTACAAAAATATTTAATAATTTAAACATTAAAAAACAAAATAGGTAATAAAAATGATAAAATTGTTATTGTCGATAAAAATATATCGTAGATTAATTGGGTCTTGGGAATTTCGAACTAACTATTTACGTACAAATGGATTTATATGCCATCCAGATTATTGGCCCGGATTATCAAGACTTTACTGTAATTCTAAAAATTAATTTATTATAGAGCATAATATGTATTGAAATAATCTAACAAATAAATAAATCCAATAAATGCATTAATACAAAATTATGATATTGGTATATAAATATATTTTATATATGTATATATATGAAATATTTGTATTTATTTTATTTTTCTATGTTATTATATGTTTGAAGAGTATTAATAAATGCTATACATTTTAATAATTAATTTTAAATATAAATATTACATTATAACATAACATAAATAAAATGTTTTATACAAGTTTATATTTGAATGACTAGAAATTAGTATTAATATACTACCTTTAATAATTATTTTTTGTCATTAAATTCCAATTAAATCAATTAAAAATTCAAATTCAAAATATGCTTTTGTAGTTCTGATTTTTTGGGCCTAATGAAAAAAGTTTCTAAATCAAGAATGGTCATTGATGTTCTCAATATTCAAGGAGTACAAAGATCTCTTGAACGATTAGCTGATTTACTTGGAAAAATACAAAAGGCTTTAGGAGAATATTTGGAAAGGGAAAGAATGTCCTTCCCGAGGTTCTATTTTGTTGGCGATGAAGATCTTTTAGAAATTATTGGAAACAGTAAAAATATTTCAAGACTACAGAAACATTTCAAAAAAATGTTTGCTGGTGTAGCTGCAATTATTTTAGATGAAACATCAACAAATATTCTTGGTGTATCTTCTCGTGAAGGTGAAGAAGTCATATTTACTAATCCTATATCTACATCTGACCATCCTAAAATTAATGAATGGCTTACATTGGTTGAAAAAGAAATGCGCTTCACACTGGCATCACGTTTGAGTGAAGCAGTGACTAGTAGTAAACAATTTAAACAAGAAATAATTAATAATGATGCATTTATGACTTGGTGTGATAACTACCAAGCACAAATTATTGTTTTATCTGCTCAAATTATGTGGAGTGAAGACATAGAAACAGCTTTACATCAAATCCAAGTTCAATGTGAAAATGAAAATGATTCTGCACCTAAGTTAACTCCATTAGAAAGTGTTTTGGCACAAGTTGAAACATCATTAAACTTTTTAGCAGATTCTGTTTTACAAGAGCAACCTCCATTAAGAAGAAAAAAACTTGAATATTTAGTACGTATAATTTATATACATTTTCATAAATTGTGGTCATTATATAATTCATTTTTTGTATTTTAGATTAATGAATATGTACATAAACGTATGATCACTAGAAGGCTAATTTCAAGAAAAGTATGTAGTCCTCGTTCATTTGAGTGGCTTTGTGAAATGCGTTTTTACCTTGACACACATCAAACTGATGTTTTAAAACAGCTCACAATACAAATGGCTAATGCTAATTTTTATTACGGATTTGAATATCTTGGTGTTCAAGATAGATTAGTTCAAACTCCATTAACTGATCGTTGTTATCTAACTATGACACAAGCGTTAGAAGCTAGATTAGGAGGATCACCATTTGGCAAGTTAAATATTTTATAATGATATGATTAGTTCTAATTTTTTTTTATCATTAATTTTAGGACCGGCTGGTACTGGTAAAACTGAGTCCGTTAAAGCTCTTGGCAATCAATTAGGACGTTTTGTCTTAGTATTCAATTGCGATGAAACTTTTGATTTTCAAGCTATGGGACGTATATTTGTGGGTCTTTGCCAGGTGGGAGCATGGGGATGTTTTGATGAATTTAATAGATTAGAAGAAAGAATGTTATCAGCTGTTTCTCAACAGATACAAACTATTCAAGAAGCATTAAAGTCTTTAATGGATTCTAAAAAAACTAGTATGTTTTTAATTAATTAAATAATTGCAATAATTAAATTATAAATTGTAAATAATTGTGATTACAGATATTACTGTTGAACTTGTTGGAAAACAAGTAAGAATATCTACAGATATGGCAATATTCATCACTATGAATCCTGGTTATGCTGGACGTTCAAATCTTCCAGACAATCTTAAAAAGTTATTTAGATCATTAGCTATGACTAAACCTGATAGACAACTTATTGCTGAAGTTATGTTGTTTTCTCAGGGTTTCCGTACTGCTGAGAAACTTGCATGCAAAATTGTTCCATTTTTCAAGTAAATAAATATTCACTTGAAGTATAGTGCATTGTAAATAATATATCTTAATATATATTTTAGATTATGCGATGAACAACTTTCTAATCAATCTCATTATGACTTTGGATTACGAGCACTTAAGTCTGTCTTGGTATCTGCGGGTAATGTTAAAAGAGATCGTATCCAACGTATTAAAGGTATAAGTGCAACTGAAAGACAAAGCTTGAATGAAGCAGAAATTGCAGAAAATTTACCTGAACAAGAAGTAAATTATAATATAAATTTATAATAATATAAATTTATTTTTTTTATAATGTATTATTATTTTTAGATATTGATTCAATCTGTATGTGAAACTATGGTACCTAAACTTGTTGCAGAAGATATCCCACTTCTATTTTCACTATTAAATGATGTGTTCCCACAAGTTCAATATAAACGTGCCCAAATGATAGGTAAATAAATTAAATAAATTAAATTAAAACGAAAGTATATAATATATTTTATATGATATATTTAGAATTGAAAGAACAAATAAGAAAAGTATGCTTAGAAGAATATTATGTTTGTGGAGAAGATGATGAGCTCGGTGGTCCTTGGATGGAAAAGGTAACATTTAAATTAATTAATTTAATGCGATATATTATTTATTTAAATTAATTATGATTATATAAATTGTTAATTTACATGCTTACCTAGTGTTATATGGGTGACACTTGGATACAAAAGGTATTTGTCCAATTTGATGTTTGATTTGTTGTATTTGTTATTATTAATATAACTCTTTCAAAATTGTTTTTAAATTAAAGTACTTGATTAATGTCAATTTATCTTTAGGTACTACAATTATATCAAATTTGTGAATTAAATCATGGATTAATGATGGTTGGACCAAGTGGATCAGGTAAATCTAGTGCTTGGAAGGTATTACTAAAGGCTCTAGAAAGAATGGATGGAATGGAAGGCCAAGCACATGTAATTGATCCAAAAGCCATATCTAAAGAAGCGTTATATGGTGCATTAGATCCTAATACTAGAGAATGGACTGATGGTTTATTTACTCATATATTAAGGTAAATATAATTCAGTGGCGGTTCTTGAGAAGCCACAAAGGGGCGAAAATATTTGGCATATTACAATTTGCATACCATACGAGTATAACATATCCCATTTATTTTTTCCTATGCTTGATACTTGAGAAGTAATTATAAGTTCTATAAACTTAATACCACGATGGCATAACATAAAAATATAGGTATCAATAAAAAAATTAAAACAAAAATTATTTTTTATTCAAACTATATTAATGTCAAATTTCAATCATATAAGCCGCGTCTACACTGGTAAAAATTTACGTTGTGCGTCATGTTTGGTGCAAATTTGTTCATGTGGCACTATACTCTGTTCCAAAAGAGAAGACACGGGTTCTGCGCATAGCGAATGACAGCCGATCATTGCCGACGACGTATACACCGTAATTAAAATGAATGTGCGCCGCCGAATGAAAACTGGTCACCGCTTCATGTCTTCTCTTTTGGAACAGAGAATATATGTATATTATGAATATATGAATATTATATTGGACGTGTTCGCAACATAAATATTTTCGGCGCATTCCATACATACGATCTGTGGACCCTGGATTTTTTGCACCACAACTTCATAATGTCGATAGTCGATAACGGACGCACAGCGCATCACAAAAATATTTATTTACAAATTAAAATGGTTTCTATAAATATTTTCGGCATAAATATATGTGACGAATTCTATATTTGATGCACAACGTAAATTTTTACTAGTGTGAATGCGGTTTTAAACATATTAAACAAACTAATTACTTATATATATATATATAAATAAGTAATAATATTAAATTAGGACTTGCAGAACATATTACAAAATAAAAATTATTTTGCTGTTCTTTTGCTTGGCAAATCTTAAAATAATTTTTAGTTTTTACACAGTTTAAGGGAGGGCAATCTACCTACCCCCCCCCTCCTAGTAAAACTGCCACTGATTTAATTTAGGTTTATCAAAGTTATTTATATATAATTTAATTATTATTGAAAGTTGAATACATTGAGGTTGTATATTTTAGAAAAATAGTTGACAATGTTCGTGGTGAAATTAATAAAAGACAATGGATTATTTTTGATGGTGATGTTGATCCTGAATGGGTTGAAAATTTAAATTCTGTTTTAGATGACAACAAATTATTAACATTACCAAATGGAGAACGTCTATCACTTCCACCCAATGTTCGAATTATGTTTGAGGTAAATGTATTTTATTTCCTTTATCACGCCAATTTTTTTTATATTTTAACTTGACTAATATAATTTTATTTTATTAGGTACAAGATCTAAAATATGCTACTCTTGCTACAGTATCACGTTGTGGTATGATATGGTTTAGTGAGGATGTTTTAACTACCGAAATGATATTTGAAAATTATTTAAGCCGTTTAAAAAACATACCAATTGATGAAGGAGATGAAGACTCAATATCTCTTATTCCTCAATCTGTATCTGCAATACCAGGATCTGCCGTTGATCAATTTATATCACCATCCTTACAGGTATAATTTTTATTTTTATTTGTTTAAAACAATTGATTTATGATATTTTAATATTTTGTTTATATAGCTTCAATTAGATGTTGTTACTATGTTACAACCACATTTATCATCTGATGGTTTAGTTGTACGATGCTTAGAATATGCTACAAAACAGGAACATATTATGGACTTCACTCGATTAAGAGCACTTGGATCATTATTTTCTATGATTAATCAAAGTATTAGGTAAATAATACCAGTAATCAATGTATATAAATAAATAAATTACAAAATTATAATGTTTAATATTTTTACTTAGGAATGTTCTACAATATAATAGAACTCATTCAGACTTTCCACTTCCACAAGATCAATTAGAACAATATATTCCAAAGTGTTTAGTTTATGCTATATTATGGAGTTTTGCTGGTGATGCAAAACTGAAAGTGCGTTCTGATATAGGTGAATTTATTAGATCTGTAACAACTGTAGCTTTACCACCAATGACTGAAAATATAATTGATTATGAAGTAAGAAAATAGGTTAAATTTAATATATTTTTAAATATTTTAGATTAAGTTAGATACCTGACTAATAAAAATTGGTCATAATTTCATATCTGTTTAAACTCTTGATGAGCTTTGATTTTGATCATGATCACTACTTATACTAAGTATATATATCGAGGCTTAATAGACAAAAGGGTGTAAACGTAACATTTTTTATGAAAATTAGTTATAGTGTCTAAATTTTTCTAAAAATTAATTCTATCTAACTATAAAATAATAAATGATATTCTCAATATTCATAAGATGTTATTTACATTTTTATATATTCCATAAGTGACAAGTCATATAATTTATGACACCCTAATTGATCGTATATGATATTGTTTGAGGGGAAATGGATATAAATGATAGTATTATATATATATATATATTAAGTCATTAGCAACAACATTTTTTTTCCGTTTGGTATAAGCGACAATTTATTAAAAGTTTACAAAAATATTTTTTATATTATGTGTACCCATCTGTTATTTTTAATAATAATTAATATTATCAGTTAGGAACAACTATTATCATTATATTACTATTATTATATATTTTATAATCGCGCACGTGTTTACATTGAGTTATAACACAGAATATTTTGTAATTTTAAATTAATGGAAAAACTCTTTCTTCTTAGTCATAAGAGTTATAGGTAGTATTAGTTAATTGATTATTATAAATGTAAATATAAATATAACTGCAAAATATGGCCACTTCACATTCTCAAATAAAGAGAATGTTTGCTGCTACTGCAATATAACATAAGTACAATTTTATCCAATTAATTATAATACCCAATAATATTTTTCAGTGGAGTAGGTCAACATTGAAATTAATAAAACTATAGAATTTTACTAAATAAAAAGTACTATTACAAATTAGTTTTTAAATTAAGTAAATTCAAGCATAATAATAATATTATCATTGTATCATATAATAAAAGTTAATCGGCACTTATGTAGTTAAGTTATTAATAAGCATAAATGACATTGGGTAATATTCAGCTATTTTTTACATTTAAGCGATTTACAAAATTAAAATTTTTTTATTGTTAATTGTAATTTAATTTTTTTTTTTAAATTAGATTTTTAAATATTTTGTACTTCCTGTAAAATTATAAATATGTTGCTTACATTACACATACATGTTTGCCTGTTAGGGCTCTATATATAGTGTAACAATTATAACATTCTGTGCTCATACAATAGTGTAGTTGTACCCAATATGTTTTTACAACTAACAGTAGTCACCAATTAATTGCCAATCATCAGTAATCAAACAGAATATATCATTTTCTGCCCTTCAATATATTACTCCCAAGAGTGGTTAAACTTAAGCTGATACCTGATTAGTTTATACTTCTATAGTAATTAAAGTTTTTTTTTTTTACATTATTTATTAACTTAATCATCAATATATATAAAAAATTGTAATTATGAAATTGTTATTAAAACAAATAATTGTATAATGACTATATATTATATCATAAGTTTTTATTAATTTAAGAAGTATATTATAGTTATTTTATTATTCTTATTTAGGTTAATGTTCATGGGGATTGGGTTCCTTGGTCTAGTAGAGTTCCACAAGTAGAAGTTGAAACTCATAAAGTTGCATCTCCTGATGTTGTAGTTCCTACTTTAGACACTGTTCGACATGAAACATTGCTTTATACCTGGCTTGCAGAACATAAACCTTTAGGTAAGTTAAATTAGTAATTATTTTAAATAATAATAAATAATAAAATGTGTTTTTAGTTTTATGCGGTCCTCCTGGATCTGGTAAAACTATGACCTTATTTTCTGCACTACGAGCACTTCCTGATATGGAAGTTGTTGGTTTAAATTTTTCATCAGCTACCACACCAGAACTTTTGTTGAAAACTTTTGATCATTATTGTGAATACCGAAAAACCCCAAATGGAATTTTTCTATCTCCCGTTCAAGTAAAAAATTAATTTTTTTTTTTTATATATATTTACTTATAATTTATATATTATTTATAGCTAGGTAAATGGTTAGTATTATTCTGTGATGAAATTAATTTACCTGATATGGATAACTATGGAACACAAAGAGTAATTTCATTCTTGCGTCAGTTGGTAGAACGACGAGGTTTTTATAAGTAATTATATTATGGTTCTACAGTTTTTTTATTTTCAAATAAAAATTATTAATATTTTTTAATATAATATATATATATATTTTTTTTTAATAAATACTAGACCAACAGGTGATCAAGCTTGGGTATCTTTGGAGAGAATACAGTTTGTTGGAGCATGCAACCCACCAACTGATCCTGGTAGAAAGCCATTATCTCATAGATTCTTACGTCATGTCCCAGTAATATATGTTGACTATCCTGGTGAAACATCTTTAAAACAAGTAAATTACAATTATTAAATTAATCTCTATATATAATTTTATTTATTAAAATAACTTATTGTATAGATTTATGGAACCTTTAGCAGAGCAATGCTGAGATTAATTCCTACTCTTCGTGGTTATGCAGAACCACTGACAAATGCAATGGTCGAATTTTACTTAGAATCTCAGGATCGTTTTACTCAAGATATGCAACCACATTATGTTTATTCCCCTAGGGAGATGACTCGTTGGGTTAGGGGAATTTGTGAAGCAATCAGGTAATTATTATTTTATAATTTTATATCAATATTTCTTTTGTTTCATAAAATATATTTACTATCAGTTATCATCAATATCGTTATGTAAAATAACTAATTTTTAATTTAAACTAAATTATTTCAGACCATTAGAAACATTAAGTGTTGATGGCTTAGTACGTCTTTGGGCACATGAAGCATTACGTCTCTTCCAAGATCGTCTGGTTGATGACATTGAGCGTCAGTGGACAAACGAAAATATTGATGTAGTTGCTATGAAGCATTTCCCGGGAATTAACAAAGAAGAAGCTCTTCAGAGACCAATACTTTATAGTAACTGGTTACACAAAGATTATGTTCCTGTTGAAAGAAAACAATTACGTGATTATGTTGCTGCAAGATTAAAGGTCTTTATTTTTTTAAATATATTATTTTATTATTATTAAAGATTATCTAATAATTTATTTTATTAATTATTGTTTTTATTCATAGGTTTTCTATGAAGAAGAATTAGATGTAAAAATTGTGTTGTTTGACGAAGTGCTAGATCATGTGTTGAGAATTGATAGAATATTTAGGCAACCACAAGGTCATTTGTTATTAATTGGTGTTTCTGGAGCTGGTAAAACAACTTTGTCACGATTTGTTGCATTTATGAATGGTCTTTCAGTATTCCAAATAAGAGTAAGTTTATAATTGTACTTTACTATTATTAATTTAATAATTTTATATTAAACAAAAATTATATCTAATATATGTATGTATATAAAAATTTGATTTTGTTTATGTTTAATTCTTAATAAATAAAAAATATTTTGTTTTAAAATGTGGAATTTAAATAATATATATTCATATATTGTAAGGTATTAGTATTATATGTATTAAATTATTGGTTTTACTATGGTGTATATATATTTTTTTATGTCTAAATACTTTTTTGACCAAAAATAATGTTTAATTTTCTTGAATAGCTTATGTTTGCATTAGGAAAATGGATGTAGTTGGAACTTTATTCATGTCATTTTCAAATTAATCAAAATTGAATTTATCCCGTAGAAAGAATTTACAAAAAATGACGTAAATAGGGCACAAACTTAACTGAAATTTTGATGAAATCGATGTCAATATTTCACAATAATTCTAGCAATATTGAACTTTGAAACAAAACTTGAAAATTTAAAACCTTATATATCAAGCCAGTCTTTTTATAATTAATTATTTGACATTTAAAAATTTGATGTTAATATGAATATTTATTTTGGTTATATTTTTATTTTTAATAATACATGTATTTATTTTTTGGAAATTTATAGTAAGTAGCCTACTAATAATTTATGACTACGACTGGGTTTGTATTTGCTTTGGATAGAAATAGAATATTATGAATTGGTCATAAACATCTTATTTATTCAATTTAGGTCAAACTTTATGCTTAATATAAATATTTCCATGATATAAAACAGTATTATACTATAATAATTGAATACATATATTTTATTCTTATAATTGTATATTTTTATCTAAAGTTTGAATTAGGTTAGATTCGGACTACACATTTCTTTATTTGTTTGCTTTAGTTTAAATATAATATGTAATATATATTATAATTGCTTTGTCTTAATATAAATTTCCAACTTGTAGTAGACAACTGTGGTTAAAATATAACATTAATAAATTAATGTGATTACTGCTTAAAATCAATATATATTTACTTTATTTTATTTAAAAATTAAAAATTATATTACAACTATAATTGATATTTTAGAAAGTTTGAATAATATGGAAAAATTGTGAATATTAAAAGTGGTAGGTATATTTATTTATGTATTATAAATGCAATTTACAGTAAAAAGTATCATTGTAATAAAATATAAAATTTATAGTTTTTTTGTAAAATTATTATCTTTTTAACTGTCCAGTTTTTGCTTTCTTTTTTCCACTTATCATTATTTAATATTTGTTAATATTTTAATAATACAATATTTAATCATAATAACTAATAAGTAATAGTATATTAGTATACAACTATTTTAAAATATATTTTAAGGTTCATAACAAATATACAAGTGAAGATTTTGATGAAGATTTAAGAGCAGTTTTAAGAAGATCGGGATGTAAAAATGAAAAAATTACATTTATACTCGATGAATCAAATGTATTAGAATCTGGTTTTCTTGAACGAATGAACACTTTGTTGGCTAATGGAGAAGTTCCTGGTTTATTTGAAGGTATGTGGTAATTAAATAATAAATTGCTTATATTTTTCATTTAATTTAATATTTCAGGTGATGAATATACTACTTTAATGACTCAATGTAAAGAAGGCAGTCAAAGAGAAGGCTTGATGTTAGATTCAAATGAAGAGCTTTATAAATGGTTTACTGGTCAAGTAATGAGAAATTTACATGTTGTATTTACAATGAATCCTAGTTCAGAAGGATTAAAAGATAGAGCTGCTACTTCTCCTGCACTTTTTAATAGATGTGTCCTTAATTGGTTTGGAGATTGGTCGGATACAGCATTGTTTCAGGTAAATATGTTTAATGTTTCATTTTTAACTATATTTCTTAATTAATAATTTTAAATAGGTTGGCCAAGAATTTACTCGACCTGTTGACTTAGATGGACCATCATTGTGGAAAGCCCCTGATTTCTTTCCGTCAACTTGTTCTTTAGTCCCTAGCATTCCTGATTATCGTACAGCAGTTGTTAATGCGTTTGTTTATGTTCATCAGACATTGCATAAAGCAAACAGTCGATTAGTAAAAAGAGGCTCACGGACTATGGCAATAACCCCTAGACATTACTTGGATTTTATTAATCATTTTGTGAAATTACATAAAGAAAAGAGAGTGGAACTTGAGGAACAACAACTTCATTTGAATGTAGGTCTATCAAAAATAGCTGAAACTGTTGAGCAAGTGGAGGAAATGCAAAAATCATTAGCAGTTAAATCAATAGAATTAAATGCCAAAAATGAAGCAGCCAATGCAAAACTACAACAGATGTTTAAAGAACAGCATGAAGCTGAAAAACGAAAAGTGCAATCACAAGAAATACAAGCACAAATTAAAGCACAACAGGTGTTGATATCAGAAAAACGAAAAGATGTTATGGCTGATCTTGCTCATGTCGAACCTGCTGTTATGGATGCACAGCAAGGTAATTAATAATTTAATATTAAAATTCATTCTTTTTAATTATAGTAATTTTTAAATACTAAATTATTTATATAGCTGTGAAAGAAATTAAGAAACAACAATTAGTTGAGGTACGATCAATGGCTAATCCACCTGCTGTTGTTAAGTTAGCATTAGAATCAATTTGTTTGTTGCTTGGTGAAAATGCATCTGATTGGAAAGCCATCAGAGCTGTTGTCATGAGAGAAAATTTCATTAATTCTATTGTTAGCAATTTTAGTACAGAAAATATTTCGTAAGTTATAAAACAGAATAGTTATAATTTAATTAAGTGAAATAATAAAATGAAATGACTTTTATAGTGATGACGTTCGTGAAAAAATGCATAGTAGGTATTTAAATAATCCAGATTACACATTTGAAAAAGTTAATCGTGCTAGTATGGCTTGTGGTCCTATGGTAAAATGGGCTATAGCTCAGGTATTATTTAAAATATTTATTTCTATATGAAGTATTTGTTTAAATTCTATATAATAAGTTATTATTAATGATAATATATTATTATAGGTAAGTTATGCGGATGTACTGAAAAAAGTTGAACCATTACGAGATGAATTGAAATCTCTTGAAAACCAAGCATCAGAAAATAAAGTAAAAAATGAAGAAACTACAATACTTATTGCACAATTAGAACAAACTATCACTGAATATCAAAAAGAGTATGCTCAACTTATTTCTCAAGCTCAAGCAATTAAATCTGATTTAGAAAATGTTCAGAGCAAAGTATACGTCTTCTATATTATTTTTTATTTTTATAATTTTTAATTTTTTATTAATTACTTTAGGTTGACCGATCAATTGCTCTTTTAAAATCATTAGTAATAGAAAGAGAAAGATGGGAAAGTACTAGAGATACTTTTAGATCTCAGATGGCTACAATTATAGGAGATGTTCTATTATCATCAGCCTATTTAGCTTATGCTGGTTATTTTGATCAACATGTAAGTATTGTAACAATGTATACTTATTACAATACACATTTCTAATCATCTATTTTATTTTAGTATCGTCAAAATTTATTTACTACCTGGTGTCAGCATTTGTATTTAGCTGGAATTCAATATAGATCTGATATAGCATTAACTGAATATTTGTCAAATCCTGACGAAAGACTTCGTTGGCATGCTAATTCATTACCTACAGATGATCTATGTACAGAAAATGCGATTATGTTGAAGGTTAATATTATTACATGTCTGTGTTGTAATTGCATTGTGTATAATATTTTATTTTTAAATTCAGAGATACAATAGATATCCATTAATAATTGATCCATCAGGACAAGCAACTGAGTTTATTCTTAAAGAGTATGCAGATGCTAAAATCACAAAAACAAGTTTCTTAGATGATTCCTTTAGAAAAAATCTAGAATCTGCTTTGCGTTTTGGAAATCCATTACTCGTTCAAGTAAATATTTTTTGATAATTCATATTTTCTTAGCTTTACTTATTAGTTATTCAATATATAATATTATATTTAATTTAATAAATTAAGAATTATATTATATTGCTTTATGAGTATTTTTATAAGTAATTCTAATTATTTTAGGATGTTGAAAACTATGATCCAATTTTAAATCCAGTATTAAACCGAGAACTCCGTCGCACTGGTGGACGTGTTTTAATTACATTAGGAGACCAAGATATTGATTTGTCACCAAAATTTGTCATATTTTTATCTACACGTGATCCAACAGTAGAATTTTCCCCTGATATATGTTCTAGAGTAATGTTTGTTAACTTTACTGTAACTAGGTCATCATTACAAAGTCAATGCTTAGATCGTGTTCTGAAGGCTGAGAGACCTGATATTGATACTAAACGATCTGACTTACTTAAACTTCAAGGTATGTGTATGATAAATTGTAAAATGTATGTTTATAAATGACATATAAAATTTGTAAATGTATGTTTTCTTTTAGGTGAATTCCATTTGCGTTTAAGACAATTAGAAAAATCATTGTTGCAAGCATTAAATGAAGCTAAAGGTAAAATATTAGATAACGATTCTGTAATAACAACATTAGAGAGACTTAAACAAGAAGCAGCTGATATCAGTAAGAAAGTGGAAGAAACTGATAAAGTTATTGCTGAAATAGAAACCGTTTCACAACAGTACAAACCTTTGGCACAGGCTTGTAGTAACATGTATTTTACCATGGATAGTTTAAATCAAGTCCATTTTCTCTACCAATATTCATTAAAATTCTTTTTGGATATATTCAGCTCAGTTTTATTATCTAATCCTAGATTAGCATCTATTACTGATCACACTTCTCGATTAGAAATTGTTACCAAAGATTTATTTACAGTAAGTATATAGACATGAAATAAAAATACATTTTGTATTACTATTTTAATAATTAATTTCTAGGTATGTTATGAAAGAGTAGCTAGAGGAATGTTGCATAATGATAGGTTGACGTTAGCAATATTGTTATGTAGAATTAGTTTAAAGGGATCTTCCATTGGCAATGTATTGGATTCAGAGTTTCAATTTTTCCTTCGCGGTAAAGAAGGAGTTTTAAGTTCCAATAATTCTTCAGGTCAGGGTTCTCTTAGCAGCCTTAATCAAGAACAAATTGAAGCTATGATAAGGTTATCTCATAGAATACCAGCTTTTAAAAATTTATCAGATAAAATTGAAGAAATGCCAGAATTTGGACCATGGCTTGCACAGAATACGCCAGAACAATGTGTACCGAAATTATGGGATGAACAAACTATATTTAGCCCGGTAGTTACAGCCATGTACCAACTTCTTGCTATTCAAGTAAATATATTTCTTATATTTTAATTTTTAATATTCATTTTCATTGTAATATTATACAATTTTAATGTATTTATATATTTAAATTAGACATTTAGACCAGATAGAGTTGTAGCATCAGCTAATATGTTTGTTGAAGCTACTCTAGGAACACAATTAACTTCTTCTGCAGAACGTGAACCTGACTTGGCAACAATTGTTTTAAATGAATTGGACTGTAGTGTTCCAGCACTTTTGTGCTCAGCACCTGGATATGATGCTTCAGGCCGTGTTGATGATTTGGCTACTCAACATAACCAATTATTATCATCTGTAGCAATTGGTTCTGCTGAAGGTTTCCGTCAAGCTACTGATACCATAAATTCTGCAGTTCGACTTGGACGGTATGCAATATAAGACATAAAGATGTATTTATTTATTATTGAATTACATAAATTATTTTTATCATTTTAGATGGGTACTGTTAAAAAATGTTCATCTAGCTCCTCAATGGCTAGTACAACTTGAAAAGAAATTACATAGTCTTCAACCACATATTAATTTTAGATTATTTTTAACTATGGAAATAAATTCTGGTGTACCTGTAAATTTGTTAAGAGCTGGGCGTATTATTGTTTTTGAACCACCACCTGGTGTTAAAGCTAATTTATTACGGACATTTAATACTGTAAGATAACATAAATTATAATAAAATTATTAATTATTATGAATTATGTAACATGATTTGACGTTAGATTCCAGCTTCACGAATGATGAAAGTACCCAATGAAAGAGCCAGATTATATTTCTTACTTGCATGGTTCCATGCCATTGTTCAAGAACGTTTACGTTATACCCCACTTGGTTGGGCAAAACATTATGAATTTAATGAATCGGATCTTAGAGTTGCATGTGATACATTAGATACATGGATTGAAACAACGGCAAAAGTATGAATTGAAAATAATATATGTTAATTTGAATTTTATTGAAATAATTAAATTTAACATAGAGTCGAACAAATTTGCCACCGGAGAAAATTCCATGGGATGCGTTAGTTACATTATTATCACAGTGTATTTATGGTGGTAAAATTGATAATGATTATGATCAAAGGTTGTTAACATCATTTTTAAGTAAGTTGTTCACAGCACGTAGTTTTGAAACAGGTTTTGCATTAGTGTCTAATGTTGATGGAGTTGGAGGAGACAATAATAGGTAAGCATTAAAATAAATACAATTTTCATATTTTTTTAATTATTACACAAATAAATTTTAGACATATTATAATGCCAAATGGATCAAGACGAGATCAGTTTTTACATTGGATTGAAAATTTGTCAGGCATTCAATCACCATCATGGTTAGGATTGCCTAATAATGCAGAAAAAGTTCTTTTGACAACTAGAGGTACATTTATAAAAATTATATTTTAATTAATGAATTTTTAATTAATTGATATTAATTAAATAGGTACTGATTTGGTGAGCAAACTATTAAAAATGCAACAACTTGAGGATGAAGATGAACTTGCTTATGTTACTGAACAAACTGTTAAAGAAGGAGGTCCTGATTCTAGTATTGGACTTCCTACATCTGATGGTCGCCCAAGTTGGATGAGAACATTACATAACTCAGCAACTACATGGTTACAACTTCTACCTCAATCACTACAAATATTAAAACGTACTGTTGAAAACATCAAAGATCCACTTTATCGATATTTTGAACGAGAAGTAAACTTTGGTTCAAAACTATTGCAGGAGGTTATCCATGACTTGAATGAAGTAGTAGCTATATGTCAAGTAAGTAACCTAACCTAACCTAAGTTTTTAATGTGGTCAAAAATTACATAAATAATAAGTATTGTTTTTTAAATTTATTTTATTTTTAGGGGGAAAAGAAACAAACCAATTACCATAGAAGTTTATTAAGCGATTTAGTTAAAGGAAAATTGCCAAATGGCTGGCGCCGATATACAGTTCCCAATGGTTGTACAGTAATCCAATGGGTATCTGATTTTAGTCAACGAGTGAAACAATTACAACAAGTGTCCCAACTAGTATCTCAACGGGGTGCTAATCAAATTAAAGTAAGTTATTAAAGGAAATATTTCCGTATTAGAATTAATTTTAAATGTATATGTTTTAGTCATTCCCGGTGTGGCTTGGAGGTCTTCTAAATCCAGAAGCTTATATTACTGCTACCAGACAATGTATTGCACAAGCTAATTCTTGGTCTTTAGAAGAATTAATACTTGATGTAACTATAACTGATTCATTAGAGTATAATTCACTGGAACAAGATGAATGTAGCTTTGGTGTTATTGGTAAGTTTTTATATTAATATTATTTTTAATAAATAATAAATTATTAATCATAATTTATGATTTCAGGTTTAAAATTACAGGGTGCGCAATGCCGTAATAATCAATTATTATTGACTTCATCCATAATGACTGATTTACCAGTAACGTTATTACGATGGACACAGTTAGTAGTCTTTCTTTCATTACTTATTTATTTATTTTTTCTAAGTATAATATAATGAGTTTAAATTATTTTCAGTGTTTTAGCAGAAGAACATTTAAGACCCAATAAACTTTCACTGCCAGTCTATTTGAATTCTACTCGATCAGAATTGTTATTCACTGTAGAATTAGATGTAGCTCCAGGACAAGATCATCATACATTCTATGAAAGGGGTGTTGCATTATTAACGTCAACAGCTTTAAATTAGGTAAAATATTACTAACAATAAAAATGTTAATTAATATATTTTAATGAATTGTAATCATTATGGTCCAAAGCACGGTGCCATTTATTTAATTTTAATTTCTTAAAAAATATTTCAAATAGCTGTGAATGCATATTTATTTAATAATTAAAACTATTTTAATACTATATTTAATTCTATATTTTATATAAATAATAAATCAATTTTTATAATTAAGTACATAATGTTTATTTAATAAGTGCAACGAAATTTAAACTTCGATAGTAATTATTATTGGTTTAGTCGCTCAGTTTCTATTTGGTTATTATTATTTTTATTATTATATACTATATAGAGTCTCTATTATTCGCCATAAAGGTTTAATTTGAATGCAAGTTACTTATTTAATTAATAATTTTTTTGTGTATGCTGTAAATGTTTTATTTATTGCTATTTTTTTATGTACATAATAAAATGTTAAGAGCTTCATATTAAAAATTTTTTACTGATATGTTTGTTAAACATTTTTATTAATATTTATTAGATAATTACAAAATTAAAGACTAAAATATCTAAAATAAAAAGACCAAAATGTGTTATGTTAACTGCTTATATATAAATAAGTAAATTTTATTTACTAATATTTATTTAAATAAAATAAAGTACCTTAACTATTTTTTTTTATATATATTGTTAATTATTTATTTTTAAATGTGATTATTAAAAAATACAAAAGATTATTATTTAATTACATAATTTTAAATTTTTTATTTAACAATAATTAAAATTAAATTCTTATATTTTTTTTTCGTGTAATTTTCTGTTTGATAAATCTTAGTACCTATGTATTTAAATAATATATATTTTTAATTATTGTATTATTAGATAGTATGTTTTACATATATCTAATATTAAAAATAATTCTTAAATGAATTACATAAAAGATATACACTTGTCATTTTAACAATAAATTTATGTATTCAGTTCAATTAAAATGAATGATAATTAAATAAAGGATAAAGAACATATTTTTTTGACACCGATATTGTACAATTTATGTAATAACATTGAATTTATAACTTATATTTAATATTTTGCTATTCTGTAACCACTGAATGATGTAGCATCTACACCCTGTCTGTGTCTAGTATGAAATTTCTTTGGACTTCCTTCCAAAAATACTGCTACTTGATCTCCGTTTTTTACTTCTAAAATAATTGTAGCTGATCCACCGCCTGGTTTTGTTGTTAAAATTGGTGACCATTGATTATTATTGTTTAGTCTTTTTTGCAACACCATCCTGTATTATGATTTTATTAGTCTGGTTGTATAAATATTATTATCAATATAATAATAATAATATATAATATGTTTTACCTTGTATCTCCTTCGGTGGAACCAGAAAAAGAAAATTGATAGAGACCAGAACAAGTGCATGTGAAGACACCAACATCACGCTCCCATGTAACAGCTAAATTGACTAAGTTTTCTTTATATGATACTAAACCAGTAGAATGAATAGTTCCACTGCCAGTCGAAGAAAAAACAATTGGCCCTGTGCAATCAACATTAGTATTTTTTTCTCCGGGTCGAGGTGGTAATGGAGTGACTGCTACACCAACTGACCATAACAAAGCACACAACCATAATACGCTTAACTTGTACATTATATATATGTAGTATGTAGATTGTAGATTATAGAAATTAAGAATTAACAGCTATATTATTTTTAAACCAAAGTAATACATAATACATGAATAATAATTAACCTTGTCAAGGACATATAGTTTGGTTAAGAGTATAACTAGTGAATATTAAATATTAATGGCTTAAGGAAATCATTTATGTAAATAAATACCTACTCCTACTAGTTACTACCTACTCGTATAATATTGTATGATTACATTTATTATTTAGTACTTTGTACATTTAATCATAATATAAGTAATGGAACTTGCAGTGATAAAAAAAATATTGTAAACATGTTTTATGTAAAGTAGTGATATCAAATCTTTTTTAATTATGGAACAACAGTCATAAAGATTTATATAATCATATCTGACGCAATAATATTAATTTACAACTTATTAAAATATTATTATGTAAAATAAAATTTAGGTAAGTAGGTATGTAAAATATTAAATTACACATGTTTAACTGTTATTAAATAATGATTAGTTTTCTTTGAATTAATTATTTAGTTTGCATAAAAACTTTTTTGAGGTAAAATTGCTATAGTGAATGATTATAAAATGTGAAGGAATGAAAGTGTAAAGAGGATAGTGTTGAATTTTGATTAATATTTGAATGCAATTATAAATCATTACATTCGTGAAAACGATTTTGAGCGAAGTTCATCAGATAATATATTATGCGTATTAATTAAAATTTTTATATTTATCAGTCTACGTTCAATATAAATAATTTATCATAAAACCCTTAAATGAGTCGCCTAAATACCTAAATCTGACAGTACTTCGCAACTTCGCTCATAATCATTTTTCGAATATAATGATTTATCATTAGTTCATTACATTAAAATATTTATCAAAATTCAACACTATCCTCTTTACACCTGTATCCCTTCCATACTAGAATCCCTTCTCTTGCTATTTATACATTTGACAGCTATAAAAACAAAAATTAAAACTTGAAATTTTTCTAATATTTTGGAATTACGTTAATCTGTAAGTATGCTTCAATAAAAATTTTCAAAAATGTTTGTCTTTTTATTTATCATTATTGTTAAAGTATTGAGAAATAATAAAAATACTTATACCACAGATAACATAAAACTTTTGTTTGTCATGTTATCTGTGTATAAACTAAGTAACTAAGTATAACTAGTTTATAGGTCTATGGGAATTATCCATAGTAACCACCACATCATACCGTCCTATATAAAAGATAAAACAATAGCATAGACCTTATACCACTATAGATCTATAGAAAAACAAGAACTCAATAAACCAGCAATAAAAAAAATTTATAATATGAAATTTTATTATATTTGTAAGGCAAAGTTGTGTTAGATCTTGGATATTTGGTAAGGGTAACTATTAGTTGTACCTACACAAATTTATATAAAATAAAAGTTTTTAATAATTTAATACCTATTATGTAAAATAAATAATATTAAAAAAATAAAATGTATTACCATTGTACTTAAAATAACTCAAAATTCAATACTAGAAATTAATAAAATTATAAAAAGTACATTCTTTCATTCATTCATACAAACGTTCATGATATAATATTATTTATTTTTAGATTCTGATTTCTAAGCGTTGGTTTTACAATGATGTAGTGATGAGTGTCTTTTTTTTTTGTTTTTTATGTCTGAAGAAGTGAAGACACTTTTTTGGCCAGAAAAGTGTTTTTTTTTTTTTAAAAAAAAAGTATTTTTGTGTGGCCTCGTCGCTACGCTCCTCGGCGGAAAACGAAATATCCCTCGATTTGTTATGGAAAACCACCTTCGGTGTGTAATACTGTAATAGCCAATAGGGAATGATTATAAAAGCCAGATACTAATATACATATTGAATATAATTACGAATAAATAAATTTATATACTAATATGGCAATATACATTTATAATATAAACATAATATTTGTACCGAAATGTTTCTGTAAGTTTCTTTTCCGAAAAAAATGATCCAGTAAATTATATGGTTCCCATGATTTATTATTCC
Organism: Tetraneura akinire; assembly: GCA_021307375.1. Classification (NCBI taxonomy): domain Eukaryota; kingdom Metazoa; phylum Arthropoda; class Insecta; order Hemiptera; family Aphididae; genus Tetraneura; species Tetraneura akinire. The sequence continues at coordinate 11,108,164 of JAIUCT010000010.1, forward strand.
TCCAACAATAATCAATAATTAAAAATACTTTCCCGAAAAGTTGGAATCCAACAGTATATTTTCCTGAAAGTTTCAAAAAGATCGGTTTATTTTATTTTTTTTTTAAACACGTATTACGATTACGTATTTTTTTTTAAAAAAAAAAAAACTGTTTTAATAACGGACCGATCTTTTTGAAACTTTGAAGAACTCTTTACCTCATCGAAAAAATAATTTTTAATTCTTAAGTAAAAGTCTCTAAGTATAACGGTTATCGAGTTATTCGGATTTTCAACTTTTCAAAGTCGATTTAACTGCAGAACCGTTGAAGTTAGAGACTTTGACCATAGAGAAAAAACTCATTTTTTCGACGAAGACCGAAGACCGTACTAGGACATCGACCTTAGCGGCGGCATTCGACGAAGACAATAACGAAGATAGCAAAAGCATTCGACTAGAGCCATGCCGACGATGGTGTCGGTATCTAAATAGGTCAGTGCCGTAGCCAGGGGGGGCTTTCGGGCTTAAGCCCCCCCGAAATGTCAGATGACAATAATTTCCATAGATTGTAAATAATTTCCATAGATTGTACATAATTTCCATAGAATGTACATAATTTCCATAGAATGTACATAATTTCCATAGAATGTACATATAATTTCCATAGAATGTACATATAATTTCCATAGAATGTACATAATTTCCATAGAATGTACATATAATTTCCATAGAATGTACATAATTTCCATAGATTGTACATAATTTCCATAGAATGTACATAATTTCCATAGATTGTACATAATTTCCATAGATTGTACATAATTTCCATAGATTGTACATAATTTCCATAGAATGTACATAATTTCCATAGAATGTACATAATTTCCATAGAATGTACATAATTTCCATAGATTGTACATAATTTCCATAGATTGTACTTTGTACATAATTTCCATAGATTGTACATAATTTCCATAGATTGTACA
>JAIUCT010000010.1:11109228-11161048 GCA_021307375.1 Tetraneura akinire
TGTACATAATTTCCATAGATTGTACATAATTTCCATAGAATGTACATAATTTCCATAGAATGTACATAATTTCCATAGATTGTACATAATTTCCATAGATTGTACATAATTTCCATAGAATGTACATAATTTCCATAGATTTTACATAATTTCCATAAGATAATATAGTTCGTAATTACCATATTTATAGTAAATCGTGATAAGTGATAATTTTATGTGACAAGATCAAACGAAGCCCACGGAGCCTAATCTAAACCACCGATATACCTATATTATACGAAGCTTACGGAGCAAATCTAAACCACGGATATTTATACATATATGTATAGTATATCTATTATCTAAACAGCTGATGCTCTGAGCTGCATTTTGTTCATTATTATTTTTTCCTTGATTATCTATGATTCTTCTTTTTCTTGATGCAAAATGCGATAACGTGAACCTTTTTTTTAGACTTAAATATTATAATAGTGTTATTACCTTATTAAATATTAAGATTTTTATACTAAGTACTACTATATATTAAGTAATTTATAGGACATAAATGCATTTTTTTAAGGTCATTTTTTTAATATTTTATTTTCCCAGCCCTAATTATAACATAATGTTACCTACACAGGTATGTTGTGTATGTATAGAAAAATTTCTAAATTACGATAATAGAATACTAATAATAATATTAGGTACACATTATTACGTGGTATATTTTTTGAACATGAAAAATTATATAGGCGCACGTCTAAGGCCCGGTACACACTGGACGTTTTAAAGAACCAACACTGAAAAAAAAGTAGTTGTTCGTAATAATCAATCTTTCTTGATCATTTTCTTTGACACAACGAATTATTTTATTTATTTAACATATTATTGTTTATTAATTAATAGTAATAGTCATTAAAATTAAAATTCTGTGTTAATGAATTGAACAATTTATTTTGATTAGTTCTATGCGAATTATTTTCATATTATAATAATTATTTTTGTTAAGACAATGTATAGAGTTCATTAATTGAGAACGTGATATTTATTATTGAATTATTGGATTAAAGAAAAACAATTATTATTTTTTTGATGACTCTTTTAATAAGTTTAATAAATTAGTTTATTATATTTATAAATGCATATTGACAATAAAACGTATTTCCTAACCATGATAATTTATAAATCTTATTTTATATATAAGAAAAATTAATTGTTATATTAATGAATGTTGTAAGTATTGTTCATTAATCAATAACTGCATTTATCGGAGACATATTGATGACCGCGTTTATAAACTATTAACGTACCTACCTACTTTTTTTTTAATTCTACTTAGGTATTTTTTTCAGTAATATTATATTCAGTTATCATAGAAACTCTTGGTTTTTTAAAACGCCCAGTATGTACCAGTCCTTTGATTCTATTATATATAATAATATCTATTGGTGTCCACCTATAATTTGGGGGGGGATAAAACTTCATAATATGACAGTACAATGGTTCGAGGTCATATCATACGGTTGTTTTGCACGTGTATGATATGACCTCATACATACAAATATATACCATATAAGTAATTACTTCCCTAACTGCAAACACCGATTTTGTCATATCCCGTGCGTTACTATAGCATAACGCATGAGCCAGTCATAACACACTCATGTATCGTTATAACCTCAAACAATGCGTTGTACATATATGCAATAAGAATCGTCATATCCTAGCCACCCCCAAACATCCCCAAAAAAACCACCACACCACCGCCCCTACTTAGCAAACTTAACACATTACCCCCCCACCCTACCACCTAAGATTATTCATGAAATTCTTATATAAATTGTTGGTATTGTAAATAAGATAAAATTAAGTAAATTTTTTATTTATATAAAATTCCGAAAATATAATGGAAAAACATAATCCTATTATAATTATTAAAGAAATATATATCAAGAGCAGTAATTAATTTCTAATATTCACAAAACATTTGTTTTGACGATTCTTAATATAATTATATCAAAAATAATATAATAATATATCCCGGTTGATCAACAATACTGCTACGTTAACAACGATACAAATATAAAAATAATATAATAAAATAAGGTACCTGGTACATATCATGTTAGACAAACTGACACTGCCCTCCTGGTTCTTGCACTTGGAACATTACCCATTGCTGGATGCTGGAACCTGGATAGTGGACACTAGCCACGATACAAATCTAATATATATAGACTTACCTGTACCTATATAAATAAATTTGGTACCTAAGGTATATTTTATAAAGTTTTATTTTTCAATATTTAAAAGTATTGGTTGCAAGAAAGATATAAACAACATAATTTAATATTTAATTATTATTTTCACAAAAATTATATTACTTTGAGTTCTTTAATAAAAAAAATTTATTAGATACTTAACTAAATATTTAATGTAATGTGTAAATTATACATATTTTTAAAATAGAATTTATAAAACATTAAATTGTATACCTATTACGTAGGGTATTGTATTAGATTTAATAATATCCTTAGGTACCAAGTTAGTAATATTTTTTATGTAATCTTAATTTGATATTAAATTTAAATAATAACGTATAGGTATCAAAACTCTGAATTATGGTTATTTTAGGGTGACCATATTATGAAAATAAAAAGCGGGACAGTTGTTGCTTCCCCCTTCCCCCACGAAATAAACCCTCATCCATATACATTCACTATTCACACATATGCACACAAATTTCGAGAGTAAAAGTCCAAATCTCTGTCATAATATCATAAGCAATTATCTTGTTATTACTTTACCCTTTTTAGTAAAATAACCTAAATAATAAAATGTTTTCTCTTAATTATTCATCAAACGACACACAATGTTGTATTTCATCTGCGTTTTATATTTGTTTCATATATAGATACTTTATTTACAAACATTAATACGATTATATTATATAATAATAAATAGGTAATATTGAAATAACGAGATTAAAACGGGACAATATTCTAAAAACGGAATAAAAAGCGTCCCATTCGAAGTTTGTCGGAACCACGAGACGTGATGATCAAAAAAAGGAATAATCCAGATTTAAACTGGACTTCTGGTCACCCTAGGTTATTTTGTAGATTATTACGTAGGTACTAATAAGTAATAATAAATATAATATATTCCTATAATAATCTTGAATCGATATTGGTATAGTGTAAAATTATAAATAATAGGTAAGTGAAATTAAAAACTAACTTCAATAATCAAAACCACAGTTTAACAATTTTTCTAAATGCCTACAGTATGTCAATAACTGTATAATATATAATATATGTCATCCTATGAAATTTAATAGAAAAACAAAGCAATAAATTAAAGAAAAAGATGATAATTGCATAGTAATTATAATTATTTAATTCCACTTAAAGTTCAATATAAACAATTGTACCCGTGTAAAAGTATTAATTACCATATTATATATTTCCATAGTTTTTTAATTCATTATATTATGAATTTATGAATTCAAAATTACCATACAAACACAATATTACTGCACAATATAAAAATTAATATTAATTGTTTAAAATTTAAAATATAAAATAATAAAAAAAATAAAAAATACATAATAAATAAATTTACAGTTTGAATATTATTTTAAATTTTAAATAAGAACATATTAAATACATATTAATTGAATCATACTGCAGGCATTAAAATGACATTATTTAATAATAATAAAATAAAATAGCACAATACAACACAACACAACACAAAATTTTATCTTTTATTTCAAATATATATGCTTAAAAATATTATTTATTGTAGGGTTTACTATATTTTTATAATATTTGACTAACCTTATTATAATGTCCAGCACAGAATCTGCATTTTCTTATCAATTGACGAGTATTACGTGGTTCTACTTTGGCTCATTTTTGACTATTCACTTGATTGTATACTTGTAACTACGTAATAAGAAATAACACATTAAAAATGTATAACAATAAAACGTTTATAAAGATAAGAAATTAAATAAAAAGGTTATACGTTTTTTAAAATATAATAACTATATGATGTTTCATCTCAATAAAATATTGATATATAATGTAGATTAATGGCTAATTAGTAATTGGTTTCGTGATATAGAATTATTATATTATTGAAATGAATATTTATAAATAATTAGAAAATATACAAATATTATAGATTATTAATTTTACTAATATATCAACTTTAAAAAAATATATAATAAATATCAAGAATGGAGATTTTTGTAATTTTTTGGAAAAACGTTAACCAATATACCATTGTTTCATAATTATAACAACCAATATTTACTATTTAATATTATATTAAAAACTAATATTTAAATAAAATAAATACCTACCTAATAATTTTACAGGATTATTGAAAATTATTTATAATTTTAAATATGTGTATATTACGAATTTTATTCATATTGTCTTTAAAATTATTTTATTTATCAATTATAATAAAATATATTTTAATACACAACGAAATTATATTATCGTTTATATTAATTATTTAAAATATTATTTACTATTTTTTCATAATATTTCGCTTACCTTCATTGTGATGTCCAGCACGGAAAATCCATTTCCTTAGCAGTTGACGGTTATTGAATTCACCAGTATTGTAATACGACTTTATTCTACTTTGGCTCATTTTTGACTAGGTATTCATTTAATTAACTACCTTGTATAACGACGTAAAAATAAATAAAATGTTAAAATATTATAACAATAAAACGTGTGTATAAACACATATAATATAAAAACAAAAAAAATAAAATAAAAACGTTTGAAATTTGTAAAAATATTACAATAGCTATATAATGCTCCATCGCCATAGAATATAGATATAATATATAAACGTATAATGTATAGTTTCATAACAGCTGTTTGGTTTTAGGACATAGATTTATTGCACCGTTGAAATAAATAGAGCTATAAGATAAATTGATACTGTATATTTTTGTAACTTTTTGGAAATAAGTTAATCGATAAGTGAAGATACTTCAACAGTGGCGTAGATACAATTTTTTTCTGGGAGGGGTGTTAACTTCAATGATACACCTCGAACAAGAAATAAGCCAAAAAACCAAATAAAATTCAAATAATTGTCAAAAGTCTAAGTTATAATTGTGTTGGAAGTTAAAGAATTAGAACCAGTCGTTATCACTGTTTTCGATTATTTATATTTCTACGAATAACAATAAATTCTATGATCAAATTAATATTATCTTTACAATTTTCAAAATTACTATAACTTTATAAATTAAGATTAATGCAGAATATTATTTATAGTAAATTTTTAATAATGTTCAACGTTCGTAATATTCATATATCTAACCATAGTAAAATGAAAATATCATTTTACTGTAATATGTTGGGTACGTAATAATTAAATATCATAAAAAAAAAATTCTGGGAGGGGTGGAAACCCCTTACACCCCTTCCCCCCCGTAACTACGCCAGTGTACTTCAATATGATGTTTAGAATTCCAACTACAAAATTAACAATTTAATTAAACATAATGTTAAAAATTTTAAGAATAATCTTAAATATCTAGATAAAATTAAAAATGTTAAAAAATTACAAGAGTTCTATATTTTCACGAAAAGTTCATGTAACAATTAGACACCAATAACTACCCATTAAAATTTTCACGTCTCTACTTTCAATATTGCCCGATCATTAAATTATCGTAAAATATAGAAATTATGTTATAATAAATTCAGAAAGTTTATAAACTTTAAAGTTTAAAAGAACACAATATTAATTGCATAATATAATAATTAAAAATTAATATTACCTATGTAAAATTTAAAATTTTATTAAAAACTACAAAAATTAAATAAATAAATTTACAGATTGAATATTATATTTAGTTTTATATTTCATTCAAATTTTCTTTAAAATTATTATATTTAACAAATGTAATAAATATAGTAATACACAGGGAAATTATTATCTTTTATTTAAAATATTATTATTACTATCTTTGTATAATTTTTTCACTTACCTTTATTATAATGTCCAGCACGGAATTTGCATTTCCTTAGCAGTTGACGATTGTTGAACTGACGTGTACTTTCATACGTGATTGAATTATATTTTGACTCATTTTCGACTATTCATTTATTTATAAACTTGCAACTACGTTAAAATAAATAAAATGTTAAATAAAATAAGTAGGTATAACAAAAAAATGTTTACACGAATATATATAAAAATAATAGTAAAATAAAATATAAGCGTCGCAAATTTTTAAGAAATATTATAAAAATTATATGATGTCCATCGCCATAGAGTATAAATGTATAATAGATGTAGAATACTTTAATGTAGCTAAACGATTGATGTGTTTGATGTCATGGAATAATAATAATTATTGTTTTTTTGAAATAAATAATAATAATAATTCATAGAACATACATTATTAATTTTAAATATCGATAAAAAAAATTGAGACTGGAAATTTTCGTAACTTTATTTAATTTACGTTAATAAGCAATATGTTATTATGCTTCAATAAAATTTTCAGACATTAAAACCCAAAATTGCCAATTTTATTAAACATATGGTAAAAATATTGAGAAATTAAAAGAAGCCATACAAAATATAGGTTTTCGATTACATTTTACATTGTAAAATATATTGTATATTAAGTATATTTACATATTACTTAACATCATATCAAAATATTAGAAAAATCCCTAGTCTCAATTTTTTTTATAGCTGTTTAAAGTTGATATTTTTAGTTTAAACGAAAACCTTAGAATCCTAGAATCCTTAGAAACGAGTATTATTCTTATTATTTCTCAATACTTTTACCATAAAAATTAATAGAAAAGCCAAAAAATTTGGGAAATGTTTGAAGTAAAATTGTTCTATCAATTTTTCTAAATAACTGTGAAATGCGTTATCCAATGCAATATAATAGAAAAAATAAAACAATAAATTAAGGGTAAAGATAATAATTGTATAATACATAACTGTAATGATTGAACACACTTTAAGTGCATTATAAACAATTTTACTTGTCTAAAAGCATTAATAAGTCTACCATATCATATGTAGTCCGTACATTTAAAATGATTATATTACGTATAATGAATTCAGAAAGTCTAAACGAACACATTATTTTATTACATAATGTAAGAATTAAAAATTAATATTACCTAACCATGTAAAATTTAAAATTATAAACTACAAAAATTAAATAAATCAATTTACAAATTGAATATTATATTTATTAGTTTTATATTTGTACATATTATTTTATTCGCATTTTCTTTCAAATTATTATATTTAACAATTATATAAATATAATAAATATATACCTACCTACTAGTGTACAGCGAAATTATTATCTTTTATTTAAAATATATCCGTCTTATTAAAAATATTATTATTAATACTGTCTTTGTATAATTTCTTCCCTTACCTTTATTGGGATGTCCATCACGGAATTTTCATTTCCTCAGCAGTTGACGATTGTTCAATTGACGAGTATTGTAATAAATTAATTACATTTTCTATATTTATAAACTTGCAACTACGTTAAAATTAAACTAAAATGTAAAAAATGTATAACAATAAAATGTTTACACGAGTATACTCGCATATATAAAAAAAAATATTGAAATAAAATATAAGCCTTGAAAATTTTTAAAAAATATTATAACAATTTTATAATAATCCATACATAGAGTATAGGTATTAGGGGAATATACATTATCAATTTTAAATAGCGATAAAAAAAATTTAGACTTGGAGATTTTTGTAACTTTTTTAAATTACGTTAATGAGCAATATGATATTATGCTTCAATAAAATTTGAAAATTAAAATATAATATTTGATAAAATTGGCAGTTATGGGTTTTAAGGTCTAAACATTTTACGGAAGTATAACTCACATATTACTTAACATGATATCAAAATATTAGGAAAATCGCACAGAGTAAGGAATATATAGAGAGGGCATAACGTATACCGACTCATAAACGAAAATGCAGCAACAAAACACCGTTAATCAAATTTTATGCCGCTAGGTGGTGCTGTTTCCACACTAAATCCAATGATAACAGATGAACAAAATTGCCGAAATGATGATAATTTTTCACGTTATAAATTATAATTATTATAATTATGAATTTAAATATTATATATTTATAATTTATATACAATATTACATTATTATAATTATAATTATTATTATATTATATTATTTTTAATTTTATATATATCTAGTACAATAATTATATGATATGATATGATATGATATAATCTAGGACAATAATGATATGTGTAAAAAAATTAATTGTTTAGTATTATCAAAGATATTTAATCTATGGTATTATTATAAATTTTCAAAAAAATTTTTTTTGTCATTTTTTCGTCGTTTTTTCTACTGCTTAGGGTCAATTTTGAGAAATTCTAAAAGTAATCCAAATAAAGTACCAACAACATCCACTTTCCTACCGGTAACATATGCTATTCGTGCAAATCGGAGCATTATTTCGGGTAGTATAAGTGTCTTCAGAATAAACAAAAAAAAAATATATATATATATATATATATATATATTATTACTATAATTATAATTATAATAAAACAGTTATTAATAATAAATTAAAAATATTCCACAATATGCCATAATTTTTTTTAATTGATTTTTACTAGCTTATGTAAAAAATTTAGTGAGAAGTAATAACCACAGATAACATATGTATATGTTATCTGTACTACTACCCTGTACCCGCTATAGATAGAAAAGTTACTTACGATCACGATGTAGAGAAGATCTTCTCTACATCGTGCTTACGATACACACTGATGTGACACTGAATGTTCTTATCAAAAATATTAAGAAACCTAAAGCACACTAGCGCTACGAGTAGTCTATACTCGAAACTATTAACGTTATATATATATATATAATATATTTTAAATTATTTTATTAAAACATAGTATAATATGTAAATTTAAAATTTTATATTATGAAATTATACAGTTGTAGTAAAATTTACTTGTATTATAAAGGTACATTATGAACTTCTAATAAATATGAAATATTTGAAGAGGTTAAAAAATCAAACAAAATGTGATCAATGTTTAAATGAAATACAAATTCAATATAATTATTCTTCAAACTTAGAAGCTGATTTAACAAATATGCGGACAAGAGGTTTTTTAATTCATCCTAACCGTCAAATATACTTACTAAATAAATCTTTAGAATTGAGTTTTGAAAAATTTGCTGATTCAATTAATGTTTTTGAAGAAACATATGAAGATTTTTTAAATAATGAGAATTTGAATTTAAAGTGGAAATGTTCATTGCATAAAATTGACATCTTTACAAATATCTTTATGATGTTTATTACAATGCGAATTCGACAATATAGTTTTACAAAAAATTTAGAAACTAATAAACTAAATAGGACTAAAAAAAAACTATCTAAATTAGTTGCTAATTAAAAACAAAGAATTATATAAATTTTTATTTATTAATTAATAATATTGTTATTACTAAATTAATCACTATATTTATATTATATTATGTAAGCTATTAAATTATTAAATTACAAATGTAAATATTTTCTATGAAATGTACTATAATAGTTTTAAACATAATTTTAATACTTACAATATTTCTATATACTATATTAATAAATAATAATGGAATATTGATATTTTAATAATATTATTAGGTAATCAACATATTGTTATAAAATTAAAACAAATATTTATTAAGATAATAGTGAATATAAAATATGTTTTCTGCAAATGTTTTACATGTATATTGATAAAAATTACTTCATTATTTTAAAAGTTACTGCTACAAATCCCAAATTCAAAAAGGATAAAATATATTATGTTAAGACCAGATATTAAACTGAAAAATTAATCTGAAGGCTAAAATTGTACACAAACGTTAAAATTTACAGGAGTGTTACGGCGTTAATGCCTGCAACTTAATGTATTTTTATGTGGTAAGTTTGACAATTATTGAATTCAAGTATAATTTTATTCTATAATAATATTCACACGTGAAACAAAACCAAATATTCGATAACAATATTACCTATTAATTATTAATTTATTATCATTGATTATAAATACTATTATAGTATTTAGTATTTATAGTCAATACTATTATTTTAAACGAAAATTTGTGTGACCGGTTCACTTGTATAATGGTCACACAGTTATACAAAACCTAACTATTATAGTTAGGAAAATAATAAAACTAAACAATAATAACACTAAAAGATAGTTGAAAATGCATACAATAATGGTGATGATAAATATACTGGACAGCCACAACTCACACGACAACTATGGTGAGTTTACTTAAGTGTCTGCTAATACCTTACTCTTCATTACAGGTATTACTTTGTGCTCGGGAATTTATACATACCATATTTTACTACACAACCGGTCATTTTAAAAATGTATATCTCTTATTCTCATATAAATATATAATATCCATTACCTGGTAAGAATATTATTCAGAATTACATTTCGGGAAAGAAAGGGAAGTAAAATGTCTTTTCAACATTTCAGTAAAAAAAATTTTTTTAATTTTTCGAGAGGAGTGTGTTGATTTCCTCCCCCCCCCACCAATAACAGTTCAAGCCATTAGTGACTTAACTAAGACGTAACTCTAGCTTTGCGTGTGTACCTTTGACGATTTTCAGAGTAGTGAATTTATATATATATATTTTTTTTTTTTTTAACTGAGTAGTGAGAAGTTAAATTTATTTATTTGATGATGATTATATGATATAAAATTTACACCTTTGTCCTCACCACTCACCAGTCCCTATAGACATTAGACACAATAATGTTACCGTTCATATATAAATAGTTACCTATAAAGTTCTTTACGTTAAGTACTTACTAAAACATATTTTTATATACACAATTATAATTATGAAAATATAATTCTACTTTTGAAATTGTGTACATTCAATTTCTCAACCTTGATAAATATATTATTATAATACTTATAGGCTTACAAATATATATTAATGGTACAATAATTTATTGACGATATGCGACGATGGCGGCCCCTACAAACCGTACAAACAGATAACATGCGTATATTAAAATTAAAAATGTTTCAAAACAATAAAAACGTATAATATGCACCGTCGTATATGTATATCGACCTTCCCACAAGACCCTATCACGATTGCCATTATGCAACTAATGCCTCTAAATAAAAATAAAAAAGTGAAGTTATCAGAGGTCAGACAATAATAATGTAAAGATATAGCCTATAGCCATATAGGTCATCCGTCAAATAGCTACAGTGCAATCCTTCTTTGTCGTCGACATACAAGCATTATAATATACGAGTACATAATAATATAATATTATGTATTGATGTAACAATGTATTATTCATAATAATAATAATGTGTAAATTTAAATATTATAAATATAATATGTCTATACTACAGCTATTAGGATATATTAATAATTAAGATCTGTTATTAAAATTATTTTATTTATTTAATACATTTACAATTATATTATGATTTATGGTACAATATAATACTATACGCTATTATATTATTTACGTAATTCCACGTTATCGTTACATTTATCAACAAGTTTATATGGTTTTCAATTGATTTTTGATCAATGTGTACTAAATAGTAAATACAAATGTCGCATACAAATCTAGTTTTCTAGACGAACTTGAAGGATAAAAAAAACATAGGAAGATAATAAGGGATACTGGTGTGGAAGGGATACAGGTGTAAAGAGAATAGTGTTGAGTTTTGATTACAATTTGAATGCAGTGATAAATCATTATATTCGAAAAACGATTCTGAGCGAATTACAAAGTTAAATTCTAAATTTAATAAGAGTCACGCTCATAAAGGGATTTCGGAGGTCGAAGCCATGAGCCATTGCTGTATGGATGAAAATATAATAAAAATATTGCGCGCGAAAGTAAAATTTATACAGGTAGGTACGTATTAAAATATACATTGTTAATTTTTAACAAATTTTAGTATTTATGACTTATGAGTATGTACGTACGTATTTCATGCCATGATCGAAATATTGAATTTATGACGAGGTCAAAAAATATAATAATCATTATTGTGTACCTACACCGATTTGTTTACTTATTTGTGCGAGCCGGAGTGTAGTACATTTTAATTTTTACGCCCGTAAAACATATTATTATATTATTGTAATAAGTTATATAAACTAATAAACTACAGATTCATTATATCATTTCATAAATAATGCGTAAATGTACATTAAAATATCTATATTACCTTATACCTGTATACAGGCTACGAGTATTAAATATTATCAGATAGTGCAGTTTTCTTGTGATTTTGCGACTGTAATAATATTAATTATTATAACGTATATATTTTATACTGTGAGTGTATAGGACGCACAAAAGTGTATTATATGGACAGATAGATATTATCAACTATCATTCATTATCCGCGGATAAGGATATACTCGATATCTTTAACGATCTCTCTAAATACAGCACGATTTCACGAACGTCCAATTATATTATAGGTACCTATCAATTTACACCGAATATAATACGCGTGATACGTGGTACGTGCGACCTTAAAATTTATTATTGTAGCCCTACTGGCTGATATGTTATATATTTAATTTTATAATTTTAAGCATTAATTTTATAATATATATATATAAAATATGTATTATAAAATCAATGGTTTAAGGTAAAATATAATGCGTATAACTTCCCGATATACGTTCAATACAAGAACTGATATATTAATATTATAGTCATTAACGGATATATACTCGTAATATAATAATAGATCAACAAGACCTGAAATTATTTCATATGTATCGCAATATTTTCACGATCATAATAATTATAAGATGATATTATCGACTGATGCACAATGAGACTATACAATGAAAATAATTTTCTATATTATATTTTATAACACGTCTCCATAAATATATTTTAATGTCCGTACAATATTATTGTTTAATTATAATATTAAATTATTAACAAAAGAAATCAAAAATTGTTATAATCATTGATTATAAATACGACTAATAATAATTTTTATTAATAAAACTAATAATTATATTGTAATAATATTATTGTGTTATGTATAATAATATAATACATGTATGATGTATATAATAAAACAAAACGAATAGGACAAAATGACGCATAAAATCATATTTATATATTTATTCTGATGTAGCCACATGTGCGTATTGATAATTATTATTATGTCAAACATTGAATGTCCTGCAGGGTTTTAAAAAATTTAATTAATATTTAATGTTTTTGTGATCAGGTATCCGGTATACGAGTTTAGATATATATACATAAAATAATAATAGTAATAATTAAGTCTTAAACATATATTATTATAATATAACATACAAGATAGGTATAACATAATAAATAATACATAGGTAATAATTTATAGTATCGTATTAGACACATTAGACATCGCCTTTGGCGTCATTATGTATCATATTATTATGATTATGTATCTGCCATCGGTTATCTTATTAAATAATTAATTATTATATTGTTAACTGATATAACTCCTATATTAAATTAATATTTAGCCCAGTGTTTGGAAAGAACGTCGTTCATGAACGCACGTTCACGCGTTCACGTTCATATTCTGTGAACGACACGCGAACGTTACTCGATTTTTTCAAATTGAACGTGAACGTGAACGACGTTTATATTTTTAATGAATTTGAACGATTTTTGAAGCGTTCAAATTTATTCACGAATTTATAGAAATATGTATAAAATAATAATTATTTATATTGATTAATAATTATTATATAGCATTTTTCTATTTTAACTTTAATAATATCAATGGTCATCTCCACTTAAAACAACAATAATACAAAATTACAAATCGTATTTTCCAAGAATTTATATTAATTTATAAATCATAAATATTAGAAAAATTCTGTTATTATTTATTACTAATAAATTATTAGTAATAAAAATACACTCTTAATAATGACAATGGTAGCGTGTGGTGGGCCAGTGTCTAGTAGGCCATATCATCAGTATCAATTGAATACTATAGAAATATAGATTATCGTTATACTATATACTATTATTATAAATAACTGAAAATTCCCAAAACAAGGGGATGAGCAAAATAACACATAAGGCTTATTGTACCTACTCTGACAGTGTAACTATTGTCATACATTTTTAAGTCAAATAACTTCAGAATTTCAAATCTTTTTAAAAGTTTTATTGATATAGAATTCAGGTAGGTAGGTAAGTTACTTATAAGACATAAATATAAAATAAAAATGTTTAAGTGAACGGCCAAATGAACGCGTTCATTTTCTCAAAGAACGTGAACGTGAACGTGTTCATTTAAAATAAAATGAATGTGAATGTGAACGAGTTCTTTTTTTACGCATTGAACGTGAATGTGAACGAGTTCAATTTTTAAGTGAACGTTCCAAACACTGATTTAGCCGCATCCATTTATAATATTTATAATAAAAATAACGCGTTAAAAATGTGTGTACTTATTCTAGAACCAAATTTATGTTTATTAAGTGCTTTTCAATTAAAAATATATAATATTTAATGTCACGACAATATTATACTACAAAACCTATTTACAACAGATTATATATATTATATACAGGTATAATATTACATAATAGAGCCATGATAATTTATTTCATAATTTTACATATCAATAATCAATTTAATTATAATATTAATTTTTACGATCACATTTTTAACAAAATTCAATCTGTAATTGTGTTCGATGATTGTCAAGTGAATTTGCAGATGGCAGCAATAAGTTATCTTCGTTTTCAAACGTACACGATATATCTATAAATTTATATATACGAGCATAAACAGATAACTTGTCAATTTTTTACTTGTCCTTATTCACGTATAGATCTATTATTTTTACCAGGTATATGGTATATCGTGCATTCGTGCATGGTTCGTGAGAATTTAATTAAAATAGTAATATTATTTAATGCATCGTATGTTCTGCAAGTAAAAATTCTCAGAAGTTTCGTAACAATTATTATACCTACACGATACATATTTGTATGCTGTAAATAATCATTTAGTTGAATAATAAAAAGCAACGTTTTCGAACTGTCTTCGAAGGTCTGACAAAATTACATATGAAATCACATCGTTTACTCAAAGATTACAATCGAGAATAATTATTATATTTATTCAGTTGACTGGCGCAGTTAACGTTGATCTTAATGATAATATAATAATGTTACGGTTTTACTTTAAATACTAACGTGAGCGTGATTTCACACTGATACGGTCTAAGTTTATAATCAGATTATGTTTTATACTTTTATTATTAAAAATTATGTTAATTTGACAAAAAGAAACATAAACAAAAATTTGAATTTGTTTTGTATTTCCACATATTATATTTTTCAATCATCATTCACCGGCCTATTCACAATTTTCATAACGCGTAATTTAATATATATTCTTATAATAATATTACGAGATATATGTAACTTAATAAGCTTTTGAGTTTTTTTTATATTATATAAGAGGTACATTTGAATTTGTTGTCAAATATGAAATATCATTCCAAGTAGGTATGCGGAGAGTTTTACAAATGGGTATCGGAGAATTATTAAAGTACCTACAGTTGTATGTTTGCTAGAGTATTAGAGGACTAGTATGAAAGGCAATGCATTGGCTCTTACTAGATTTCTAGCATAGAATTTGAAACCACTTTTGTGTGACCAATCATGGAGTATATACTATATTTAATGAATTTTGTAGTATTTGACAGTTGTTATGTCCGCTGCAGTATATATGACAGTCGTCGGCGAATAATGTATATAGTGATGTAATAGTGATGTATGGTGGGTTTTGGTATATTTATGAAAATGTCATTGAGACGTTGATGGCCAATAGAGCAATAGAAACATTGATTTTAATTTTATTTTATACCTTTTATTTTTGTTTGTTCGGTATTTGGTGCAGTCAAGAATGATGTGTTTGACTGAAAGGTAATTGGTTGTGAAAAGGTGGTGAAAGGTCCTTGATGATGAGGAAAGAATAGGGTTAGAAATCCATTGAATAATTAATGAATTTTCATTTAATAATTTATTATTAAAGATCTAATATTCTAATGAGATCTTCAAGTTAAAGGGTGTTTGAGTCCAGTAGCCATTATTCGTTGCATACAGGTATGACTTAATCAAAAATAGTAAAATATAATATAATAATAATTAAATTTGGAATACATTTTGAGAGGTTAAAATTTGTAACCGTGAAGGTTGGAGGGAATAATTACGCATAAAGCATAAGTTACAGATTCCTGCAAATATTTGAATTGTATACACGCAAATTGCAAAATAAATAATCATTTTAGCCAATACACTATAGTTCAACACATAAACATTAAATATTATACACTATATTTTATTAATATCTTATTAAATATATAGGTAAGCAATATTATATAATATTAATTTATTTTTCCTTAACTAGTTATAAATGAATAGGAAATGCATACAATATAATATTAATAATAATAATAAAAAAAAAAAAAAATCAAAATTATTATTAAAAAGAGGAGTTCATACGATAATATAATATTGACTATTTTAACATTTAACACTTGATAATATTAGTATTTATAATAAATTGTCATTAATTTATTATGATGAAGATGTACTAATTACCTTTTTTTATACTAAATACCTACTATAATGAGTATTAACTGCATTATATGTTTCAGATTCAATGTGATTTATACAATATAATATATTTATTTATATTAGACCTTCTTACCTTATAAAGTATTATAAATAGCTAAATTATAGTTTTCAGTTATTATTTATTTTACACCACACCGTAGATAGGAATTTATATTATATTCTAAAAAAATGATCGTTACTCTATATTAAATTAAAAATAATATTAATTACCTATATTACCTATATGTTATTGAAAATATGTTAAAACTTAAAATTATTAAAAAAAATTTTTTAAGTTTCACCAAAAATAATTTGTTTCGTTATTTTTAAAACATAAATATGGTGGTCACCCTACGATAAGAGTTTAAAAAAAATGACGATCGTTGAGAGGGGAACAAGGTCGAACGGTTTGCAACCGTTATCACGTCGTCATAACCGCGGTTCTGTCGCGTGCCGCATACAATGTCCGTCAAACCGAGTAAAGACCGATCGCTGTTTTATGTCGTCCGACGAGTCGCACCCTTCGCTCACGAGATCCGCAAACGTCCCCGGCACGTCAGTTACCGTACGCGTGTTTTCGAGTTAGAATCAGTTGGAGGATCGTATTACGATTTGATGGTGTTGTTTCGTTATCTCGTTCCGCGAATATTTTTTTTTTTATATTTTCGAACCCATTATTAACAATTTTATATTTAGTACGATATTGTAAATAACTAATAATTAAAAACATAATATTATACCTAATTATTACACGCGATCAATAATTCATATCGTTATTCAAAGTGTGTGCGATTTTTCATTTTCGTTTAATTATTTCGACGACGACAATATTATATTATTACAGTCTGATATTTATGGGTAAAAGTATTATAATATAATATCCCGTTCGATTTTTGGTGAGTTTTATACGTGTGAGTACATATTATTCGTTTTATTTTTTATACATTAAATTGTAATAAATATACATAATAAAATTAATTTGTTGTTAAATATAAGACAAATATTATATACGTATACATTATAGTTATAATATCTGTATTTTTATTATTATAAAATTTAATTTAATATTTTAATATTTTATCTTATTATTATTATAGGTACTCGTACATGTATAGACTATAGGCTTTATTCATTAATACATGTTACATATTATACTATATAATACATATCTAAACTTATTATATTGCGTATAGGTACGAGTATTTTTATGTATTTAATTATTGTCAATAAGTAATATCAATAAAATAAATATATTATTAATAAAATATGGATAGATTGCTTTATTAAATATTTAAATAAATTATCAAATTTTTTCGCATAGTTATATAATATAGGTATATATTATAATATGTATATTTTATAATTGAATTCATATGATAATAATATGTAATTTAAAATATTTAAATGGTAATTCATTTACACGTATTGTATAATTTATTATAATTTATAAATTATAAAATAGTAATAAGTATATTAAAAGTATGGTGTAATAATATTATAATAGTATCGCCGATGTCATTATGCTTATAGGAATAAAATATTATACCAATAAAATTTTAATTTTATTTAAATATTAATGTATGCAATGAATG
Source organism: Tetraneura akinire (assembly GCA_021307375.1). NCBI lineage: Eukaryota > Metazoa > Arthropoda > Insecta > Hemiptera > Aphididae > Tetraneura > Tetraneura akinire. The sequence continues at coordinate 11,127,552 of JAIUCT010000010.1, forward strand.
ACAAACTTATGGTGTATGTTAAAAAAGTTAAAATAATTATTTTGTTAACAATTAAATTAATTAAATTTGCTAAAATATAAATATCGAAACGAATCAGATACTATTAACACTTATACACGTTTTACGTACGTATATTTTACATTATTATTATATCCGTACTATTTAGTTTCAATCATACAATGCAGTAGTACGATCCAACGTGAACACGAAATGATTATTTTAAATTTTAATATATTACAATAACGTAATATGGTATATTACGAGGATTTCGTTTTTTATTTTTGTTTTTTATAACGCCAACGTTTAAATGTAAACAATTTAAATAAAAACAACATATATAATAGTAATGATTATAATATATATATAGGTAGATACGTAATAATATAGGCATACGCATAATATTATTATATTGTCTATTCTAGGTCAGTCATCAATGAACAATACAATAATAATATGTTAATTTAAATTAAATTTATTATTATTATTATTATTATTATTATTATTATTATTATTATTATTATTATTATTTATATATATATCAAAGATATAAAATATACATTTCACGTTTACCCTATTATATGTACCAAAAAAAAAAAAAAAAATACGATTGATTTAATAGGCTTGAGATAGACGATAGTCGTGTATTATAGAGGGACAATCACAATATTAATACTTAATGTATACAAGATAATAAATATATAAACAGTACGCGAAATTTTAATTAAATTATAATATATATTAGTGGAATTTTGAAAAATTCCATTAAATACGACTATATAATATATACACATAGGACATAGGTACATTATAGTATACCCGATTTCAATAAATAATTAATAACAAAACAATGATGTACAATAATATGAAATTTTTTGATTTTTAATTGTATCCATGAAGTATATCGTAATAATTATAATCATGAGTCATATAATAATATCTATTTACATTAATTTACATTTATAAAAAAAAAAGAATGTATTATTAATTATTATCGTTTTCTCAAATTTTATTATAGAGTTAATGGTAACAAAATATTTGAAATTTTTTTTTTTTTAATAAAATCCATTGCTGATCGTAATAATATTTATAATAATATTATTATAATATGTCATCAACAAAAATTATCCGATTCAAAAAGTTTCAAGTATTTATACGAGTATATGTGTTGTTTTAAATAAAAATATCAGCACGATTCTATTCACTCGCGAAATTTATTTATTTATACAAATATAAGCAATCTTTAAAAATTTGTGAACGTAAAAATCATTATTTTTGTATTTTTTTTTTTTTATTCCAACAATGGCAACAATATATTATAATGAGTTAACATTGTATAACTATATTAACTAGCCATTTGTTCATCACAAGTATACACGTATTAAATAAGTAGATAGACGCTATTGGCAAATAAAGCGAAATTAAAATCTAAATTTTCACAACTGAAACAGTATAATTTTGACATTTTTACTTTTTAGAAAATATTTTTTATATATATATATATATATATATGTATTTTACTTTTTTCTACAACTATCCATAAACGAGTATAATATTGATGTAAGATGTTGAGCACACACCAATACGAAATATCAATTATATATAAAATAAACTTACAGCTTATTTTTATACGTAGGTATATATTATATTCATTTATTCATTTGGGCTTATAAAATTACAGGTTGTAATGATGATATGAGTTTGATAGTACGTCCAAGGTCACACCATGTCCGTTTGCGATTGCTGGGCCAGTTTTAAGTTTATTCAAATTGTAAGTACCTAAAACGAAAAATGAAACATTAAACAATATAATATTATACTTTATACCTATTACACGATTTTTATAAATTATAATGCTGTGTATTGAACAAAATAACAATATAATATACGAGTGACACTAAGTCCCCGTCATTATAAATTGTGTACCTAAATATTGCACACACACACGTTAATTTAGATGCACGTGAGGATGCGAACCAAATTTAATTATACAATAATAGGTATATTATATTTTTTTGAGTAACCTTCAAAAAATACAGGCCGTGGGAAAACGTCCGAGGTTAAAGTTTTTTTCCACGTTGCATACTCGAACTGCTCAAGTCCAAGTAAATAATATAATATAATGTACGTACAAATACGTTTCCAAGAAGATTATTATTAATTTTTTTTTTTTTTTTTTTAATATGCAAATAGAGATTTTTATTATTAATTACCATTATTGAGGAACAGAAAATAATAAAATATACATATATAAATACTAATAATATGTATCTGTTTTTGTTTTATATTACACATAGAGTTGATTTGGATATATTATATGTGTACATGAACATGGTATTCCATATGATAATATAATCAAATTAATTATGCTATACGTTTCTGCTAATGTTATAAGGATATACTCGAATTATAATTCTTATAAATGCAACTCATATGATTAACGTGTATGTTTATGCAAACTTATGTAAGTGATTAACTGATTAGAAATTATTCTTGAAAATACTATTTACTTGTAATTATTAATAATTTTATACAACATAAAGTTATGTCGATTTGATTTATTACACTAGTAATAACATCAATAAATATATTATGTATCTAATATAATGTATAATATTAAGCTTGATATTATTAATTAACACATCAACCGTCTAAGGCCCGAAAAATAAAAAAATAAAAATACTTAATGATCTAACGAGTATAGGTACTTTACATTGAATTCCAATAATTAAAAATATATTAAATAGATAAATAATAATGATAAATAAAATAAATGCTAAATAAATGTCTAGTTTTAATTAAACAAACTATATAATATATATCTTTATTTAAAAAATAAAAGTTTTACTTTTTACTCAAATATATATAGCATATACATATAGACCATATAGTATATATACCCTCCGGTTTAGTACACAAGGCCGCGGTCCTATTGACTCGGATGGGCCTATATGATCTGTCAAGATCAACTATAAATATTGTTTTCTTTCATTGTAATTGTAATACGAATAAATATATATTATTATTTATTATGTATTATATTATAATATTATCAATATATTATATATTTAGTAGATTATTTTATATACATAAATATTAAATAATAATCAAGTGAAAATCATAAATAATAACAATGGTAATTGATTTATATAATATAATATGATAATGACATGTGTGAATGTGTGATAACACGATTTCCACAAATAAACAAGTAAACACGTTGATAATAACTAATACGAAGTTAATAGCTTGGCGGGTTCATTGTTTGTTGTTTGAGTATCATAATTCATAATACATTAATATTAATAATAAATAAATAAATCGAGCACAATTACTGGAATTAAAAAATTAAAAAGACTTTGGAAAATAAGTGAAACGCGATGATGTTTTAGACTTCTAGAGAGAAATCATTAAAATGGTGATTATTGTCTTTACTATTATTGTCTAACTGTTATTTGTGCTTTGGACTTTGTATCTAACTCAAATATATTTGACCCTAAAACATCATCAGGACAGAAGCTACTTCATTAATAGATAAACTTTATGATTTTAGTATTATCTTAACAGCACATTTATTTTTAGAAATATTTAAAACTGTCGAACCATGATAAAAATATTTACAATTGAGTAATATCGTATATTTATTACTTTATTAGCTGTTTGGGTATTCAAAATACCAACAAATCAATTAAAAATATAATTTTTTTTTAGTTTTATCAAATACTAAAAGTTTTTCTAATTCTATGAATGACCAATCGCTTCAACAGTTCAACCGAAATCTAAAATTACTTGTACCATTTATCATTGTAGCACACTGGGTCGTTACTCTCCCAATCAGCCCCTGATAAATAGCCATTAAAACTTAAATTAATAAATATTTTAATTTTCAAGATTTAAATCAGGAATCACTATAATATTCACCGTATGTGTCAAGAAAATAATATTTATAATATATAAATAATTATAAATCTTTTTCGTTAATTTGTTTTCATTATTATTCTTTCAAACATATCATTTCACATAGTTTTATTCTATTCATCCAATTTATCAGTTTAATTTATTAATTTTAAATACTTAGGTATTTCCTTTAACCTTTGAATTATTGAATATTTAGAAATCTATAAAATATCGTTTTATCTATATTATATTACGAGTATATTACATATAATGTTATATCTTATACTCAATAGCATTCTCAATAATTTGTCAATATGTTTAAAATTTTTAAGAGTACCTAGAACACAATTAAATAAAATATATTAATCGAATGAAAATAAAATCGTATTTAATATTTTTGTACGATGGATCTTTATAGCAATAACAGCCCGTTCAATGTTATTGTCGCGAATAATATAAAATAATACAATTATTCACCTAATTCAAGCATAATTTATACAAGTCGCGGTCGTTTCATTTTGATCGACTGTAACGTGAAAAACCAATTGGAAAATTTAATTAAAATTTTTATTTGAAAAATTTTTCTATACGTAAATTGACATGTTTGAACAATGTTTGATTTTGAATTTCCGTTGACATTTGGTAAACGGTTGTATGCGTACATTGTAATATAATATTATATTATATTGTTAGAACGTTTGTTTTAAATACATAATATTATAATATAATATAAAATAGTAGACACTATAGACAGTTGGTTAAGGTTGATGCCGTTCAATCGTTTTATTCGTGGATAAAAATGTCAACGCAACGACTAGTAGGTACGTCATAATAATAATATACCTGCCCATAATATTATTATCTACCCTTATTAAATTATATTATATTGTATCAGTATCAGTGATTATAAATAATAAATTTTTAAATAATAGTATTTATAATCAATGATTGTATGTATTAACTATGGAGTGTATTGTAATAATAATATATTTAAATTATGATGCTTTATGCTTGTTTACATATTATTATGATTACGTTTTTTCGCAAATTATTAAATAAACATAGAAAAAAGAGAGAAGAATATTAAATACCTATAGTTGGCTAGTTCTTATATAGTTATATTATATTATATCGGAATAATTATAATATTTCGAAAACTATATACAGCATATTTTATACGTATGAAATATATATATTATATATATATATATATATATATATATAATATAACTTAGTCATTTATTTTTTACGTTTTTTACGTTTTTTTTTTTATTTTACTGTCAAGCAAAAATCTTTTTACATTCAAGGTCTTGGGAAATAATTTACAAATTATACAAACGTTTGTAAACGCATGTATGTATTGTATATAATGTTTATATACTTGAACAAGGTACATACGTAATGCCTATAATAATATTAATTATTATTATATTCAATGTCGCCACAGAATAATTCAAGAAAAAATTAAAAGTATTATTATGTGATATGTTTTGTTTTCGCGTGCGAACAAAAATACTCGATTTTAGTCGAGTTGTGTATAAGGTATACTATATAAAATATAGGTATAAAACTATAAACTTATAACATCGCGATGAGTTCTCTTGTATATATGAAGCTATTCGCGATGGTTTTAGTGTTTAAATTTTAAAATAATAAATTAACTATACTTGCGCGACGGTGTATAATAACAATAATAACATAATATACTCAACAATTAAAAACCAAGGATGGAATAAAATGATAACACGGTAACACATATTATATTATACGTATACGGTATACCTATACGTTGCAGCACGACTTAACAAAGTCATATTTTATATGGTGCCTATATTTAATGTGACTTATGTAATCAGTTATATTATACCTAATAATACAAGACTTCAACGTGTGCCGATCACTTCACTAAAACTATTCGAAGACGAACTAACCTATCGCGTTTAATGTTTATACATTCGAATTTTCGTGTAACCTTATTTTATAATAACCAAAAAATTACTATATGCCCAAAAGGATAATTTAATGTTTTCATCGTGCAATAGTAAAGGAATTGTATATTTATATTGTGATGTTATTAATAATTATTAACGTAACATTAATGTTATAATAACGTGCGCTTAGAAATTTCTCGAATGAAGGCTGCTATATTTTATAATGTAGAGATCGCAAAAAAGATGTATTCCAAAGTCTATACTTATATTTATGCTTATTTTTCTTTTACGTCGGACACATGTTAAAATAAATAACAATAATATCTTATAATTAGTCTTATATATCGACTATAAATTTCTAGTTCCTTCCCATCAAGACCGAATTTAACGTGGATGGAGGAGCACTCATGACATATATTTCAAGCATCAAAATTCTTAATGTTCCACTAGACCAAAATATAAAAAAATTGTAATTTGAGATTGAGTTCCCTAACTATATTTAAGAAAAAAAGAAGTTTAAAAATGAAAATGTTGTTTTTATAAATTAAAAATATTCCAATAAAATAACTAATGGTTATTCTAAACGAATTGATAAATTTATATAATATAAATAATTATAATGGAAACTAAAATACATTTTACACACAGTTAGATTAACTATGCAATTTTTATTAGGTATGCGAACCGTTCAAAATCTACTTTGTTCTGTACAGCTCCCTACATTAAATTTTAAATTCTGCCCGCTTTCCCTTATATATACGTACCTAGTCCTTATAGGTATTAGTATTAGCTAATAACTATTATACATATATATTATTTTTATTGTAGTAAATAAATCATTTTTTTTTTTTTTTAATTAAAGATTAAAATTTAAACGCTTCGAGTTGTTTTACACTAAAAATTCATAATAATCTTGTCACAAATATACCACGTCATATAACACATATACATAAACATAATATAATAATAATTAATAAGTGAAAGTTCTGTAATTATTCCAATCGTTTGAACAATGCTATACAAGTATAATATAAAATATAATATATTGTATAGGTACCTACTACCTACTATATTATTATATAGTCGTTAATTAAATAATATTTTAAATCCGCATAATAACTATATTTTCACTCGTTTAAAAGTTTAAAACGGACATTCGACATAATATTATAATATATACGTAATGTAAAAAATTCTACAAACGATAATATTATAATATAATTATTTTCAAACATAATTAGTGAACAAGACCGCACCTTTTATTATACCTGTTTAAAGGTGTTCCGTCTTTTGTGCATTAAACACATGGTGTGTTCATCGTATTATTATTGTGAGTTGGGCGATGGCCGTTAAATCGAAATATTATGTTTATGTTTATGTTTATCCCTACATGGTTAGACCTTTTAATTGCTAAGTAAATCAAATACACGATTGCACAAAACGTATTTAAATAATTGAATAACGATGAATAATGCATGTATACAATAAGTAGGTATATATTTTGTCTACGATAGTAATCTTTGCGACAAAATTAAAAACGTTAAGACTTAGGTATACAGTTATACCTAAGTAATAATATAGGTATTATTGTAATACTGAGTGGTTATTTTTTACTTGTAACGAACTAATGATGGCATATACTATGTTTAATATTATGATGTGCCTATAGCCTATACCTATATAATTAGCAATGACAATTGACAACTATATAAAATAAACTCATTTTATAATTACTGTACTGTGTACTTGTGTATACCTACTTCTATAATAGGTATATAATTACTATTTTTATTATTATACGAGTATACATATTAGGTAGATACATTATGAGCATAGAACAATATTATAATTTTTAAGTACAATAAATGATAATATTGGGAATTACATTAATTGTAGGTATATGTAGATGTATTATGTATACCGTGGTATTGGTTATTAGTAAGTTGTATAATAACCAAAACTATACTTAAAATTTAAAATGTACGTTATCCCACGGTGATTTAATATTATTACATTTACAATAGGTAGGTAGTGTACTGCATACTTATTACTTATTACATTATTACAATATAAGTTAGTACAGTAGAAAACTAGAAACTTGACTAACCGTCACTCTCTGTTATCTTATCCGTCATCGGTCACTGTTGAAAAAAAAAGTTAATTAGGCGATAAGACGATAATATTACAGCTAAAAAGCTAGAGCATCAAAAAAAAAAAAAAAAATGTTTTAGTTTAATATTGTTTAGTGTGGTATATGTATATAAATATAAATATATAATATATTAATATGTAATAACTAATAAGTATAAATTTTATTATAATACTGGTCCCGACTGTGACGGTTAATCGAGTTTCTACTTGTATATATTAGTTGAAAAAATTGGTAATTTTAGGTTTTAACTTCTTAAGGTTTGAAAATTGTACTAAAGTATAATCACATATTACTTAACGTGATACCAAAATATTAGAAAAATCTCATGTCTCAATATTTTTATCGCTGTTTAAAGTTGAAATTTTAGTGTAATCAAAAATATAAGAATTGAGTATTTCTCAATACTTTCACAATAATTAATAAAAAACAAAAAAAAATTGATTAAAGCATACTTATATATTGGTAACGTAATTTCAAAATATTAGAAAAATCTCAAGTATCAGTTTCTTTTTATAGGAGTTTAAAGTTGAAATTTAAGTAAAATCAATATTTAAAATATTTATATAATAGATTCTTCTTTTTATATTTCAATATTTTACAATAATGCTAAATAAAATTGACAAAAATGTTGAAAATTTTATTGTAGCTTAGTTCCAATTAATTGTGAATATATTTACATTTATTTTTTCTGTAGCTGTTTTAAGTAGAAAAAGCAAGGGAAGGGATACAGGCGTAAAGACAAAGAGGATAGTGTTGAATTTTGATTAACATTTGAATGCAATACTAAATCATTGCATTCGAAAAACGATTCTGAGCGAAGTACTGTCAAATTTGGGTATCTAGATAACTAATTAGGGGTTTTATCTTTTATGGGTATATACTCGTATATTGAACATAGAATGATAAATATAAAAATTTTAATCAAAGTCATCTTTACACTTGCTTCCTATCCCTTGATTTTTTCGCATACATATCTTTCGAAACGATAAAATGTTAATTACTCTTAATTTGTATGCATTATGTATTATATAATCGTGTAAAATTAATAATAATTATTATACCTATAATCTGTACCTATTAACTTATGACTTCGATTTTTATATTTACTTATATGTTTTAACTGTTTTAATCTATGATGTACCTATATGTATTTACGAAGAAATCGTTTGTTTGCGTCTTACAGGTCTTATGTTTGAGTTGTCTACTGTACAAGAGATGGTCGGACGCAGAGGCCAGCAAATTGTTTTATTTATTTGAAAAAAGGTCCAGAGAATGGCCTTTGTCAAACAATATCACCAGGAACGGGGCCGGGTCTCTGTTTGCGGATGTGACATTTGGTGGTTACGTAATAATATGCGTCGCGTTGTATATAGCGTACTTGATGGGCGAATTGAAGAATAGCAGAAGAACGGTAAATACTAAATATACCTACTTGATAATGTACAAAATACGCTTGTAAGATTCTATGAAAGTAATAAATAGGTACTAAAAAATATAAATATAGATATCGAATAGATATTACCCGTTAACCCTACGTATATTATTTTATATAAATTTTTAACGTTTTGCAACATAAAATATACGAGTAGATACCTGCTACATATACTCGTATGTCTATACCTAGTACCTAGGTCTATATAAAAGTAGATAATAAATACCACGGTTCAAAATTTCTAATAATCATAATATATTTTTTATTGTCAAAATTAATAGTTAATTTTAGAAAAAAAAGTTTATTATAAATTTATAACCCACTCACTCATAAACTTTATTTTATAATATAATATGACAAATAACATGCTACATAATTGCATTATTTTTTTCATAATTTTCAGGAATCGTTCTTGTTGATCATCGGTGCGGCGTTGTTCTTTGCCGTCGGTTGTCTGATAATGACCACCGTAGACAGCGTGCCCACAGATCTGGTGATTAACGCACTCATTCTGGGCATCCTGTCCATAGTGACGGGCATGGTGTTCGTGCTGGACACGTGTCTATCGAGTAGGCGAGACGGCGGTAAGAAATCGAGATTGCCGAAGAACACTAGATATGGCGATATTGCACGCACGAGGACCGTACTCGATACCGTAGACTCGACCCATGTGACGAAAGCGGTGCACGTCAACGAGACGGAGAAAAACGCCGTGGCGCATGCCAACGGGACGGAGAAAAACGTCGTGGCGCACGCCAATGGGAAGGAGAAAAACGCCTTGGCGCACGCCAACGGGATTCACAAGAGCTCCGGGGCACATGTTAATGGCGGCATACTTAAACGGGAGACGATGGAAAAGAACGGTCTGTTGCAGACGGCGGCCGCCAACGGTCGCGTGGTGGAAATGAAAAACGAGAGCGTCCAAACGATGAAAGAAGAAGAGACGGATATCGACGCGACGGAGTCAGTCCATCATCAGTACGGTCGTAAATACTTGGAAAACCGCGGGTTCGGCGGTCACAGACACGCCGACTGGTTCGACACGGACATGGACCTGACGAAAATGAAAAAACTCGAAATAAACGTGTCGCCTGAAGAATATCCAGACTATCGTCACAGGTATGTACGGTTACGGGCCATTGAAGTATATTATAATTATTGACTATTGTACATTTACACGTTTATATAGATTCACAAACGTTAAGAATGGCGTTAAACTGCAATCACCCAGCATCACGAGTACGGTGCACAATCAACAACAGGAGAGCCCCAAGGAGGAAAACGAACACGAGGTGAAAAACGCTCGAGTCCCGTACGTTATGTCAGAAAAGAAAAGAGCGACCCGACCCGGCGACCTGCCGCTGAAATCGCCGGTGGAAAGGGTTAACGACTCGTTACAAAAATCGGTTAAAAGTCGGTTCTATTTTGGTGCGGACGAGCCCAAATCGCCGAACGATCCGGGCTACGTACTGCACACCGCGTCGCGATGGGAAGAACAACCGGCCGCTACGCCACAGACCGGCTATAAGAACTTTAAAAGAAGTCAAGTGTAACTCGTGTAAATATATATATGTATATATTCAATTTGGTTTTATACTATTTACAAAATCATTCGTATAGACTGGTTTACTTTACATTACACGCATGCGTACACATTATAATAGGTACTAGTAGGTACATGAATATTATTTTTTTATATTCAAAAATTTTTTTTCAGGATCTATAGGAGACGATTCTTCTTCTTGTATGTGCTGAGCCAAATCAAACGTTTCCCTATCATAATCTTTAGTTGCCACAACTTCTGTACCTTGAATTCTGATAACGGTGGCCTTTTTAACGTTTAACATTCTGGCATACTGGAACGCTACAGAAATAAATAAATTGTTTATATATTATTACTCAATCACTCAGAAAATAACAATATTTACCAGGAGAAATTTTTGTTTCTTCCTCTGGAATTAATCCTTCGGCTTCCATCCAATTTAAACGACCTTTCTTAACTTGATATAAAACAGAGCTAAATGTTACTAAACTAATAAGGAAATATATTTTTGATAAAAAAGTTTTCTTAGCTTCCGCTTCTTCGACAGTCATTGGATTCATGATTCTTCTGAAGAATCTTCTCACAAAATAAAATTTGTCTATAAATAAAAATGTTAAAACATATAAATTAAATAATAAGTAATAAAGAATATTTTTTCAAATGTAAAAAGAAATCTTATTTTCATACATTATGTAAGAGATATAAAAATTCAAAACTCATAACCATGTTAGTATAATAAAATAACAAAATAAATATTCTGTAAAATATTTGAAAAATTGAGTAATTTAAATTTTTTTATTAAGTATTGTTTATTGTTTTAATTTTATAGACAAAATTACATTACATTAAATTATTATAATATATTTTGTCAATAATATATAGATTATATATGTATATATATATTAGTGAATTTTATTATTATTAATAGTATAATTTATTACCTATATTATATCATTGATTATAGATAGTACTATAACTATCTATAATCAATGATTATATGTATACAAATTGTAAAACTAATTACTTAAATATTAAACATTAAAATTTTAAAGGAAACTTGGTGATTTTTATATTGTACATTATAATATGTACGTAAATATTGTTATAATATAATTGTTTACATACATAGTTACTTTTATTTTTACTTTTTTAGTAGGTACCTATATACGTATTCTATGTTCATAAAAATCAAATCTATATAGTAAATTTCATTATAAATATATTGTTAATTATGTGTACCTTTTGAATTAAATTGGTATAAAATATAAATATATAATTTTTTATATATTTATACTTGTATAGTTGTATAACATATACCTTAATAATTTAAGGCTTATACAGTTATACGTTACATCTTATATCTCCATTTAGATATTTAGTATAACATTAGAAATGTATAAAATAAGTTTGTTTTCTTCTTGTAAAACACATTTATTAACATTTTTAAAAGGTAAAATATTAATGAAATTATACATGCGACTTGTTGCTTTTTAAAATTATCAAAGAATAAATATTTTTAATTTAACAAATATAAGTATCTATCATGGTTATTTAATTGATAATTAACCTATATTATAAAAACAGTAATGAAACTTGTTAACATTTTTTTAAATATACAATATAGTCTATACCAGACACAGATACAACAGGGAAGGGTTAAGGTTCAACACCTCCCCCCACAACCGCCAATTTTTTTTCAAAAATTATAGTAGTTAATAAACAAGTAGGTATTAAATAATGACATTTACAGTAAATTTTATATATAAATTACATGATGTAGCATGTAGGTAACTTATAAACTAGGTACCTTTTTGTGTACATGCTCGGCTTATACTTTGATAACAAAGTTTTACAAACAAAAGAAATCATTATTTATTTACAATGATGAATTCCATCATCTGTGTACTGGATCTTAAACTCATAGAACAAGAGTGAAATAATTAAATATCAGATGTAAAATTACTATTTTATAACAATCAATGAAAAATTAAGACTACGCTTTTTTTTTTTTTTTTACTAAAATTCCATTTTAATAATTAATAAAATATTAAATATAATTAGGTAGGTATATAATATATAATTATACATGCAATATACATTTATACACTGTTATTAAAGTTTATTAAAAATGTACGTAGAATAACAACACAAATATTTTAACTACCTACCTCAAGAATTTCATTAAATCCAGTATCCAGTCCATGGATATGTAATATCCAGTCACAAACTGTGACAAATTTTGATTATAAATTACAGAAAATATTAAATAACAAGAAAAATAATAATTTTAAAATTTTCTTCATTATTATTGGGTATATCTATTCAATATTATCTATTTCATCAAAACATTTTGATTGTTATTTCTAATATTTTAGCTAAGAATGTAGAAATATTCTCATAGACGTAAAATTAAAAATATAATATTTGAGGTCTCATAAAACCAAGCTGCATAGTACTACCAATAAATCCAGCACTTTGAGCTTCTGAACGTTTCATACTCGTAATATACATTCTGTATTATGTATTATAGATATTTTTACTTTTATGTAAAACATTGACAAACCGCACATCAATTTGTATCAAATGTAAATATTTAAAGTAATGTTGAACCAAAATATAACAAATTTATTTTTTAATATATTATTCACACATTAATTAAATATGGGATTTTCAATTTAAACTACTCTTATAATTCATTAGGATGGATTAGAACTTAAAATAAAAAAGAAAACTTCAATTAAAAATATTATTCACATAATACTTACACATTGCGATAGACTTCAGATGTTTTTACCAAGGTAATATTATAATAATTTAAGAACATACATTTAATTAAAACCGAATTATAAAAAAATTAAAACAATATTTAAATAGAAAATTTTATTTTTCATCTTCTCCTTTTAGACTTTATTTCATTTTCATATTTGAGATCACATTGATTTAAAATTGATTACAGAAAAGATAAGTAAAAAATGAATTATCAATTTTGATTTACACTGAAGTGTGATAATAAAGTTTTATAACAAAATAATTGACAAGGTTGGTGAAAAACTGGAAAATGGTAATAAAAATTACCTATACCAGGCTATACCATAAGAGCCTAAACGCAAATTATTATAATTAGTTCAATAATATTAATTTGAAGAAATTTATCAGTCAGCGCAGTTTAGATAGAATTACATAACTTATTTTATAATCTGATAATTGAAGACAAATTATTTATTTTGAAATTTAAATACCTAATCTAAAATATTTTTATTTTTAATTATATTTAAAAATAATAAAATAAGTTTAGTTTTTTGAACATGTAATATAATAAAGAAACAAAATATATTATCTACATAATATTCTGATTCCTTATTAGGGCAAAAACAAATTATTATAATACAGTATGACGTAATTAAATTGACTAATTAGAATAACTATTAATTATATTGTATATTCATTATTATTTATTAGTAGTATTTTATTCTGTGGTATTATCATATTAATATATTACTTAAATCGTTTTAATATTTCAAAAATTATACTTAGAAGTATAAATGTAATTTTAAAATTAAAAACGAATAAGGTAGTATAATACTATAATTGTTTACATTTCATAAATACTTTAATATTTAAGATTCAATAAAAAAAAAAGAGTAAATTTAACAAAAATATAACATTGTATGGAAAGTAAATCATTTATCAAGAATACAAATTGGAAGTAGTTCTCCTTCCCTCAAGCCGCCATGTCAAAAATCCCTTGATCCCATTTACAATATGTAAATAACATGTAATATGGTTAATATGTATACAGAATGTAAATAACTTTTATAAATAAATAGAAAAAAAAAAGAATAAAATTTTTTATCTTGGGCACATAGCATGTCTTCCACCATCAACTAAAAGTGAATGACCAGTGGAAAAACTAGCATCATCACTAGCTAAAAACGCAATTGCTTTGGCAACTTCTTCGACAGTACCAGGTCTTCCTAAAGCATGTGTAAATTTTGTTCGTTCCAAAAATGTTGCATAGTCTTCTTCACTCATACCTTGTCTGGTTAAAATATTCGAGACTACAACTCCTGGGTTAACGCTGTTGACTCGAACACCTTTCGGAGCTAGTTCTAAGGCTACACACTTTGTAAATTGATCTACTGCTGCTTTTGACATACAATATGCCAATACATTAGGGAACGATCGCGTTCCGTTTACGCTGGACACATTGACAATATTGCCCTTAGACTTGACTAAGTGTGGAACAGCTAACATGGTTAGATAATAAATAGATCTTACATTAGTGTTCATCACTCTATCATATTGGTCTAGGGACGTTGACTCGATCGATCCAGTTTCTAGAATGCCTGCATTGTTCACTAAAACATCCAACTGATTGTAATGAGAAATAGTAGAATCCAAAATACGTTTTGTATCATCTTCATTTGTCAAATCACCAGTAATCACGAGCGGCTTAAAGGCACAGCTTTTTTCACATTGGTCAGCTACACTTTGTAAACTGAGAAGATTACGTCCGGTAAGTGCTAGTTTTGCTCCTAACTTGGAAAAGTGTATTGCAGTTGCAGCACCAATGCCTGAACTGGCTCCGGTAATCAGCACGATTTTACTGTGAAAACTCATTTTACGATTTGGTTTCAAACAAATAAAAATAATTATAAACTCTTAAATGAACTACCAGTTGTTTTTGCAATTTTAGTAGGCACGTTGCACATTTATCATTATGCACTTTGGACATTTAGAGTGTGAAGTATGTTGTACGATGTGTGATAATAATCGTATTTGTATTTTATAACGAAACTAAACAAGGATATATAAAATTAATTATCTTATTACTTTTAAAAATGTTTAATTTTCATTTTGTTTTTTAGATTACGAACAATACGAACGACGACGTGTCGACGTAAGAATCGTCTGCTAAATGCTAATAAAGTAATAAACTAATAAAGTAATAAACTAATAAAGTAATAAATATTGCTAATATTACTACGAAAACAAAACAAAAACAAGTTTTAGAATTTTATGTATTTTGATTTTTGATTTTCTTTATTTCTTACTTATCATAAATATTAAATAATATTCTTATCAAGTCGATTATTATCTCTGTTTTGATGATTTTTATTTGCTTTCCCGCTCTTTTACGTTCTTTGATTATTATCAATTTGTTATTCTTATTTGTTAGTTTGTTTTGTTACTTTCCAGTTTTTCACCACGATAACTAAATGTCAAATGGTAGTTTTTACTTTTTAAATATAGTACAAATTACAAAATGTCTCTTTAATTTATATTTTTTTAATTCGTAGAGTACGTACTCAATTTTGTCATTTTTTTTAATATTTTATAATTTCTTATAACTTAGTTTGTATAGTTTAAACTTGGTTTACTACTTACTTATTAATAATTGACATTATTTGTAAACTTGTTGCTTCTTAAGTTATTCACTTGAAGTTTACATCATTGTCATTTTATTCAGAAGATGTCCCAAGGCGAAAATGGGTAAGTGTTTCATGAACTAATTTATAGTCAATAACTTTTCATGTTAAATGTTACATGTTAAATTTTATTTATTTTTCTTAAGTTGTTACGTTAGAACATTAGAAGACGTGAAAAAAGTTATAGAACATGCGAAACTTTCAGAAAATGATCTTCAACAGAACATTCAACCCATTTATTTTGACAAGAAGTTTGAAAATTACAAACTGTTAGAGTTGAATGAACATGTCCTGTCAGATCTTAAATGTGGTCAAATGTTTGTATATTTAAATTTAATATTTATTTATCATTTTTAGATATAGGTAAAAATTAAATTATGAAATAAATATGTTAATTCACTATATCTAAAATGATTACATATAAATATTAAATTCACATCATTTAGCAATATCAATTAAAAATATAACAAATTATTAATTAGGTATAGTGTTTTTAATATGTACATAACTCTACAATTATTTAGTTACTATCATTATTGATTCCATAAATTTTAATTAAAAATAAATAATTATTAAAGTTAATACTATACTCTATTCACAATAAGAAACATAGTCGGTGCTGATCAATTTTCTACCATTTGCCTTTGTTCAAAAGTTATCCGCCAACTATGTTTCTTATTGTGATTAGTGTATATTTAATTTAAACAAATTACATCACTTTTATTTATTTTATTTAAGTAGATATATTATTGTATTGTTTTTTTTAACAGTATTCTTTTACATTAATTACAGTGTGGCATTTAAAGGGGATAGTAATGAGTCTGCTGTGCTATGTACTGAAACAAAGACTTATGATGTTAAAGAAGCTGAAACATCAAATTCAATTTTATTGCTTCCTGGTTTGACGTTTCCAGATGAAAAGGACGTTAGCGCAGGACTTACTAGTAGAAATGTAATGTATTATTATAATAAAACTTATAATGTTTTATAAATTATTATTTATAATTTTAGGTTGTTGGTATATACCATACATATTATGAACTAAAAGCTTGTAAGCCACGTCTAAAAAAATTAAAATATTTATTAGAAAAGAGCAGCTATAAAGGATCTGAACTTGAAAATGAAGTGTTGTCGTCCAACGAATTGTATACATTTGAAAAATTGTCAGCTGAAATACAAGCTAGTAATGGTGAACTTAAAGACGCTCTTAAAGAAATCGGGGCATTTAAAATTGATGGTGATATACCAATATAAATATAATGAATAGTTTATAATTTTATAATTATGCTAGTATTAACTTAGTACTTATTTAAAGTTTTATAGAATTTAACATTATTTTGAATTAAAATTTCAGGTTACTGGAGAATTCTTGAATTTGAATATGAATGTAGAGCATTATCATTTTTATTAAATTTAATTGATGAACAATCATGGCCGTATAATACAATACCTATGGATGAAGTTTATAAAATCCTCAATGAATTATTACCCTCAGTGATATTACAACACATCATTGATGAATATAGTACTTGGTGTGCATCATCTAATTTAAGCAAGTATACACGGTCAATATTAACAATATTGTAATATAATATGCAAAGTAAATAAAATTATTTAAATTAATTGTAGGAATATTAAACGAAATATAAAAGTTTGGTTACAGTAGATTTTAAAAATATGGTGAAAAATAGAAATAAATATCTATTTGTTTATATATGTTTCTAAAATATCTACTTACATTTTTAAACCTAATCCTTGTACAATTTCTCGTATTTTTTTTAAGAGTTATTATTATATTTTTAGTTAAATTTTACCTATCATACCTATAAACTTGTTAACTGATTACTATTCATTTCTATCCTATTATAATACTGTCATATTATTTTATATAGGTAATACACATAGATCGTTAATTGAAGATAAAGTATGTAAATTCATGGCCATAGGACTCTTACGGCCATGTGATAAATTTAATTTAGACGATTTTAAAACAGCATGGCAAGGAAGTGTTCCGGAAGGTAACATTTGAAATTTTAACACTATACTTGTATTATTAAATTTTTGCTTTAAATATATATTAGGAATGATTACAAATCTGAAACAATTAGATGGTGTAGTACTTGTTGATCACTATAGTCATCCACAAACCATTCGTTATTTTAATGAACAAGATTTGCCAGATAATATAATGGATAGAATGCAGTACTTATTTCAAATCAGAGAAAAATGGACATTTAATGAAATACGACCATTTGTTGAGTGAGTAATATGAAAATTTAAATTATGTGGGAAAAAAGAAATAAAATATTTTAAAAAAAAAATTTCTGTTTTTCAGTAAATTGTCTACAGAAAGTCTAAATGTAAATAACTTGTTGGCTAAACATGCTAGAGCTACCAAAGTGGACGGTGAGAGGTTTTATTGTTCAAAACACAGCTCAAAATGACCAGAAAGATGTAGAAAAATTAGCATTATTGAATACTATAAGTAAATAGAATTATTTTTCAAATATATTTATTGCTGCTATGGTAACATATTGTTTGTATGAATTTTATCTTGTTCCAATTCATTTCACAACTTCGAATTGATATAAATAACACTGTATACATGTATTACATTTAACTAAAAAAAATGCCTGTCTAAAATAAAATAATAAAATGTAAATAAATATTAATTTTAAAATATATCTATTTATGTATAAAAAAAAATTACACATTTAAAAATAAAAACAAGCTTTTAATACAATTTTATTAAAATGTTTGTTGACTTACTAAAATTTAATAAGAGAACAAAAATTACATATTACGACAGCCAACAATTTAATAATTTAAATTAAAAAAAAAAAAAAAAAAAATACATATTTACATTATTACAGTAAGTTAATATATTTTTAATGTTTAAAGTTACATTCATATATCTTAAGTTAATACTGACAATTACATAATATCAGCTACCCATTAAAAGAAAAATAATATATATTATGTATATCAGTCTATGGATTTCGGTAAATAATAATATTAATTATCATTAGTCTATGACTGCTCATTTGACGAGTCTCATAGTTATTGTATAATATAAAAGTTTGTAATTAATTTGTATCTATTCGTTATAAAACTTTTTTTTCATTTATTCAGGAACAATGTATTTTGTTATATTTAAAATGTAAATAGTTGTCGTTTGTGTCTTCGGCATACAGACTTGCAACAAGGATCTGTACATGAAGACCATTTTGGACATTTTTTACGGTCACACCTGACTTTTCCATCCTGAAAATATTTATTATATTCAGTATACATAAATTTAATTATATTTAATACTTAATAATCTATTTTTATTATTATTAATAATTAATCGTTATTTGTAAATAATAAATTGAATACATACTTTGCATTTGCAATTAATGCATTTGACTTCACCGTGCGAGTATATCTTTGGATGCCATTCTTGACCGTTTTCATATGGCCCTCCGACTGGATATCTACAACCACCGTTGGCCAGTATGTCCGAGTCCGAACCACTGTCCCCACTGACCTGTTGATCGCCCTGGGCAAGTTGAACGAGTGGACCTGTCGTTTTAGGCGTAGTCTGTAATGTGGATGGACAAACTTTACAACAGGAACGTTTTGTCGGCCGTACGGATACCCTCTGGTCACATTCCAATGGCGGGCACGTCATCCGTTGGCATTTGACCTTTAACAACGTGCTCTGGACACATGAGACAAATCGTTATAGCGAAAATTAATATAAGTATGTTTTGAATACCATAAAAAAATAAATACGCTTACGTTACAATGGCACAGTGTACAAGTGTCAAAACCGTTTGGAGGCAAATACGGATGCCAACTGCTGCCGGCTCGAAATTGCTGTCCAGCCAACAGACACGAGTCTGTCGAGTTGCTTTGATTTTCGAATGCGTTCTCTACAACATGTACAAAACAACGAAATTCCGTTAAAATACAGATTATAAGTAAATGTATAATAATTGGAATAATAATTATAGGTATTATATATTTCTATCGCCGAAACGTGTGTAATAATACCTTCGCACGTTGGGCAACACGTTCCCGGTTTGGTGGACAGCACCGAACACTGTACCGTAGGACAAACGATTAGATCGCACGCTACCCTGCCGTAATGGCAGTTGCACATGTAACAGTCGTCCACCGAAGACGTCCACTGGGCGCCATGTTGATAATACTTTTGCCCGTGCAAACAGCTCGGATGCGTCGTCTGTTGGTGTTCCGACTCGTCGTTGTTCATCAGTATGTTATTTGAATCGTTCTCGCCCGCGTTCCGTGTATAACACGCCACTGGAACGTTAACCTAACAAAACCGATTAAACGAATTTTAATAATATTATAATAAAGCAATAACGGGAGTGAGCCAGTGGGGGACAAACAACAACTGACGTGTTTCCATTCGGTTCTCAACACGGACTGGCCCAGTTTCGGGTCCCACAAGTCCAAGTGGACGATGTTCACGTTGATCCGGGACAGCTCTTCTTGGCTCAGTCCGATGGTATAGCCCTCGAGCGTCGGTCCTTCGAACTCTTCGAGCAACCGTTTGTAGACCGGAGCACCGGGAATCAATAGTGGCGTGTCCTCAATGTACAGTTCAAATGGTCGGTTTTTGACGTTGGACCCGGACAGAACGACCTGCGGACGATATTATAATTAATTATGTGTTACAATTATATAAATATTATTATGTGCATAATATGAATGGGCGCGCACGCACTTCGTACTGGAGAGTACAGTCGGGATCGACGGTCATCCACACGAGGCCGACTGTGGACCGTTCATCCGGATTGGACAGGAGCATGGCGCCCGCCGCGTCCCTGGCGTCGGCCACCGGCCGCCACGAGAATCTGCCCTTGAAGCCGGACGACGCGCTGGACAGACTCAGCTCCTCGGCATACAGCTGTTCCAAGTGTGTCGGGCCCACGGTGGACACGGTTCCGTTGCTCCAGTTCTCGACGATCGACTCAGATATGTCGATGGCGGACACGCGGGATTCGCCGGAAACTATAATATACAATACACACACGCGCACACAGACGCCAGAGAAAATTAAATAATCGCGTTTTAATGAGATCGCGTTAAATCGAGTGCATCTATTTTTGTATTCTCACCAATAGCCAACTCGGTGACTGCGTTATTGTCGAATTTAACACGATACTCTAACGCTCCGTCCTTATTAATAAACGCCCAAGCCACGCCACTGGTTCTGCCAAAACACATTAAAAACAAGAGCATTATTTAAAACGATCGGAACCACGCCAGATAGTCGTTACACGGCCGCGGTCGACCGAATAATTTATTTCCGACCGCGTATACACACACATGCACACAGCGTATACGTATAATGAAAGTGTATAACAACCGCCGTCGCCGGACGTATCCTCTTGCGCTCGCGGAAAACGGCTATTACGATCATTACATAATAATAATGCGTAATTATAACGATATTACGCGGGCGGACCGCAATACTCCAGATCCGTGCGCAGTTTTTACGCGGTAATAACACGTATTATATAAAATGCGTACAGGTACCCATGTGGCTATGTGTTTAAATATTGTGTTTACGATAAACATTTTCATATATTATAACAATAAAATATAACGTATTATTAAATACATATATTTTATATAAATGCGCGAATAATTAGTATATTATATTAAATATTAATTTTATAAAAACGAACGCAGATGCTGAAAGAAGGAACCATCACATATTATATCCTAATAAAAACGCATCGAAATATCCAAATGTATGATTGTTCCGTTTTGATCCATTTTTTGTGAAAAAAACGACGTATACATTCTAAAAATTGATTAATTCGTACGCGTTTTTAGTCGTCCCTGCCGCGTTAATATAACTTGTAAATTTTTTAACGCGAAATTTATTTAGTTATTCGACGCGTATCTATAATAGATATGATACAGCGCGCAGTTTCCTTTTCGACTGATTTTCCGCGTCTGCCCGATAAAATGTATACAGTCCGTCTAAAACCGCATACGCGTTTAATCCGTGATGATTTTTCGGTCTAAAATCATATATATGTATTATACCTACTATATTTTATATAATTTCGGTTTTTTTTCTTTACAATTTAATTGGGTAACGCACTAATCCGCGACGATCGAAAAGCAAATCGCGAAAATCGATTACATATTATATACAATTTATATGCTTATACCTGTCCTTCTTCACGTCTATCAGATGGTTGTTGGACACGACCAGCGTTTGGTAAACGTCGCAAAAAACTCGCGGCACGACGGCGCCTTGCAGTCTGAAACTACCCGAATGTTTGGCGGCTTCCACCGTCACGATCAGATCTCGTTTGGACAACGCGTTCAGGTCGGAAAACGTGACCGGGGATTGTAATTCGATGACGATCGAACTGTTGGCCGTCGGCTTTTCCACTCTAACCGTCTGAAAAATATACGAGTATACACGCAATATTATTTATCATTATGTCGTATAATGCGCGTTTTCCCGTTAAAATTTGAGTATGTACTTATGGTATATATATTATGGCGCCGCGGTTTACTATTTATTATATCTTATAATAACACGCCCGTACCTCGTCTATGATGGCTCTATCGTTTCCGGCGTACTTCAATTTCACCACGAACGATCCACCGCCTCCGTCTTCTTGACCGTAAGACGTTGGCCCGTTGAACATGATTTGCATGTGTATGGACGGCGATATGGTCGATATGGACACGATGCTCGTGCCGCCGGTATCTCGCGTGTGTCCAATGAGCAACGAACTGAACATTTCCGTGTCCAAAGCTCTAAACCTGTATATTTTATATTATTTATTTATTTTATTATTAGATCATGCCGATGAGCGCGATATCTCGTGGAAGTCAGTGACGTATAACATTTTCAAAGTCATACATCACAACATTCACAGTTGTAAGTTGTAACATGACGTGTATATCAGCAGCAATATAAATAACTAAATAACTTGTGTACATGCGAATTATATATTATAATATTATACCTGTAAAGGTGACCGCCAATGATAGCCGTGTCCCAGACCAACGACACGGATATTTTTTCTTCGCGCAACAACCGCTTGTAGTCTTTAGACACCCGTCTCCAGACGCCGCACACCTTTTCCGTCGCGTTCTGGTATACTGTGCCCGGCGACAGTCCCTGTAATATATTAAATATACATAGGTACACGAAACTTGAATATAACGCAATCGAACAGAACGCGTGTCTTTCCCGCGTTTGAGGATTTATTTTCTTACGATTTCTTCGACGATGTTTCCATTCGCGTCGACAAACTGCACCATCCTGGGCCTGTCCGGCCTGTTCGTGTAGAATGAAAAATACAGATGCTTTCTGTAGAACGTGAATCGGCCGGTAGCCACATAGTCCAAACCCATTTCCTGCAGTGACGTGGGTGGATAATCCATTCTCTTATCGTTGGTTTTCGCCGCAGCCGATCGACCGGTTAAAACCGCAGCGAAATCTATACATTATATCGCATATATACGTATATAAGTACACTTTTATTGTCAAAAAGTGAATAAACTAAACAAAATTCGTTAAAGTCATACGAACGCGTTTTTTAATATTTGTAACGGGTATAATAATATGATGGAATTATATTATAGTATATAGAAAATTATGATATATTTATATTATTCATGTAACATATAAATAATTATTTACAATGTAAACTAGAAATATGTATTACATGCGGTAAATTTATAAATGCGAAATTTTTATTTTGAATCACCCGCATGGATCCCAAAATCTATTTTTCCCTGGGCCCTTAGTTTAAATCCGACCCTACAAACTATATGATTGGTTTAATATGATCACAAAATTGACCCAATCTCCTCTGATTCACATTGTAAATATACGTCACATCTCACATACTTCTATTATCTTACACGTATTCGTGAAATTATAAAACTTTAATGTTTAATGAGTGAGAAAGAAATAAACTTTCATAATATTAACTTATTCGCGTAGTTACGTTTGATTTTCGGAGATATCGGAACGATGTATGTACCTATTTGGCTATTATTGTTATCTTCTAGTGTCGTCTATTCAAATTTAAAAAAAATATTCAATATTGTTTTTATACTTTTATACTCGATCATTACATAAAATATTATGTTATTATTAATTTATATATTATTTATTTATTTATTTATATAAATATAAACGTATACGATAACTTAAAATAATTGTACAAAATTATATAATTATAGCTTGCTTACGTTTCAAACTTTTTTCTTCTTCGTCGGGCGGATCTTGAACGAAATCGTCTGAAATCAATACACGACACAATGATAATAATAATATTATTATTATAACAATTATTCGTCGTATCAATTTATTATAATTTGATATATGCGCATTGGAAACGATAAAAATGGCACAGGACGCGGAACAAAGATAACAAAAGAATAACGAGATTTGAATTTTAACGTTCCGCATATGGCATATTATATAAATTATAATAATATATTATTAATATATTATTATAAACGATAAACGGCAGTGATCTCGGCGGGCGTTAAATATTAAAATATGTATTTAGGTACACATATACGCATATATACCTATATTATTTTTTATATTAGAATTGTATATATTCGTGTGTATATAATCCGCATTAAACCTTGGTGCAGGCCCGTCTGCCCGTCTATATTGCCAAAGTATTTGCGCACGCCAGACTATTTTGGTCGTCATTTGGAACGTCGTAGAATATAATAGTGTATTATAGAGCAGTTTCGGTAGTATTATAATATAGTGTATCGAGAATATCGCGAATAAGGGAAACTGCACGACGACACTATATGCGTATACTGGTTGAAAATTTTTTTTTTTAACTAATGTGCCTTTTTTTTTATTTTATTTGTTCTACCGTATAATAAACGCGAAACCGTTGCGGTCTCTCCGGGTTTCGTTTTATTTACTTTTCGTATATATTATAAACGTTATTCTATACCTATAATAAAAAAATATTCCGTAATATTGAATTCAAAATCTATAATAATGCGAATTTTTGCAGGTTTAATTCATATATAAATATAAACCGTTTTGTACGTGAGAGACGTAAATAATATTTAGCAAATCGAAATGCGTTAGTATAAACTGCAGATGGACGTATAGAAATCTTTTAAATTCCGATTTGGAATAATCGAAACGAACGTACGGGGATATTTTAATTACCACGCGTATGGACATTGCGAGATAAACCTAGAAGTTTTTTTTTCGCGTGCTCTTTAAATAATTTAAAAAAATCTGCGATTTCGTTTATTAATATTTGTTCGATTATATAGAAATAACGTCATTAAACTATAGGACAAAAAAATAATACTATCTATCATTATTTATACGCATTGTATATTATTTTATAGTATATAGCAAGAAAAAAAAAGAACTTTGTTTGAGATTATTCACGTTTCGTTTTATACAATGTAATATGTATGTATAATATTTTTTTTAGTATTTCTATTATATTTTTTGATAAACGATAACGCAACGCATTCTGTATTGTACAAAAATAAACGCATTACACAAACATCGTTTGATAAGTTCAAATTAAATTGCGCGCACATTGTAAACAATTAGAGTTGGCTTATTGGTTTCCTGATAAAATTAATTCTGTTGTTGCGTTTTTTTAGATTTTTAAATCTATCAAATTCATTGTTTCGCTATAATTATGTCATAAATTGTCACACGAAAAATACGGTATACGGATATTTTATTCCCCACGCCATTATTTGTTCCGTATGTGAATAATTTTAACAAAAAAAAAAAAAAGTAAACAGTTTGTTCTTTTTGGAAAAATTTAGAAAAAATGATTAATACGTCTATCATAAATAGTAACAAATTATCACATTAGAATTTTTTGGTACTGTGAGAATAATTTTATCCCTCTCGTGTACAATTTGTTCGGAAATATATTATGTTGAAACAAAATAAAAATAGAAAAAAATTGCAGATCTAAATGTCAATATTATTATTGTTAATCAAGTTTTTATAGGTTGAATTTATATAATATACGATTACACACAATAATACAATAAAATATTATGCATTATAAAACGAAGAGAAGAAACATTAACCGTATATAATAAAAATGACGAACAATTTGAATATTGTATAATATAGATACATAATCATAATATATAGAAAATATCGACATAATATTATAATAATTAATAAGTAATAAAATTACATAATATATTATAATTATAAAATTAAAATAATAATGAATAAGAGATAAAAATGTATTAATGTAACATCAATCATATAATATGTTATAAATCCAATTACAGAAATAAATAGGAAATTTAAAAAAAAGTAAACGATTTTGTTCCAGTTCTCTTAATTGAGTTTTGAAATTATATTTATTATATTGTATCGTAATATACGCATGTATAGGTATATAGGTATACCTGAAAATATTTTAGGGGTTTTCATTACACTCGTAATTATGCCGAAGGGTTACTTTTTAAATTAAAAACGAAATCCTGATATAATTATTACATATATATATATATATATATAGCCATATAGGCGTGTTATGTGTTAAGTGTATTCAATCGGGTTCAACGCGTCATAAATAAAACACAACGTTTGTTTATATCAATTATATGTAACATTTTAATTTTAGTTAAAAATCGGATGCATCGGACGTACAATAATAAAAAAATAATAATATAAACTAATTAATACTTTTCTATTCGCCGTCGTTTATTATTCGGCGTGTGCATAAGACTTTAATATTATATATTATAGGTACGCGTTCATAAAATGTTCTATTCCGTCTAATATCTATATTTGGGTAAATTTGATGTTTGGAAATCGTCGTATAAAAAAAAAAAAATTTAAATATAGAGGTACTCAATGATTTTACATATTTGCGTATACGAGTATATAATATAATATATTATAATTTATAACGATATATACGAGTATAACTTATACTTCCTTGGTTCTTTTGTCGTGTTATATTAAAATTTATTTTACGCTCATTACACGCGTGTGTACGTAATAAAAAAAAAAAGAAATGATGCTGGACAATGACAAACGAAAAATAAGTATTGAATACATGACCATAATTTGTTTTGTTAAAACACTCACGCTCCTTATTCTGAACGGAGTTCTGAATTTAATACGAAAATCTTATACAACAATGTACTTGAACATATTTTTCATACTCTATACGAGAGTACCGAGAAATTATATATTATATAAAAAAAAAAAATACCGCATTCATTGCACAGATGTTGTGTATACACAAATACCTACTTATATTTACCTACATACGAGATAAAGTCCTCACTCCTCGGTGTATTTTTTTTTTTTTTTTTTAAGTCAATATCACGATTAATGCGATATTTCTATATCATTATTCATTAGTCGTGGTCAATATACTCGTACCTAGGTAGTAGTATAGGTATCTATACAATATATAATATAATATATTCGACGTTATAATATAAATATACGCATAATATACCCCGTATTACCTACATATATTATTATATTATTATATAGATCTACCAATAAGGTATATACGAATACCGCTATTACGCACGTTTCCAGGATAATAACCTATAAAAATCCACTCTTTTGCCAATAAGGAATTATATATATATATATAATATTATATGAGCCATGACCTAATGTTTGCAGCAATATAATATATACATAACAATATTGTGTTTATATATGTACGCGTGTATTATATTATTATATATATATTGCAGTGAAATAGTTTTATGCAGAACACGTTTTGCGAATTGTTGCAATTTTTTTACATCGCAATCGTAAAATAAGAATAATTGTTGTCACACAATTATATTTTGCCATATTGTTCTCATTTATTAATTCGTGAAGGTCATTATTTATTTGAAATGAGTTAATCGAAATGTGTATGGATAGAGAAAAAATGTCGCATCCTACATTATATAACATTTAATACTCGTATAAGTCGTAATAATATATAGCATAATATAGTTGATATACTAACCAATACTAATGATACAACGATATTTTATACAAAAGTAGTAGCAATTACTGAAATAAAAACATCGAATTAATAACGTACATATACATAGTTAGTTATACCATTAATACATTTTATCCGACGTTATATTATATAATATGAAGCCTAAATTACAAAATGTAATCATTTTGATACTCGTATTTCGATATAAGCGAGAGAAATATTAATATTTATATTTTATTAGTTTTAATTTTTTCAATAATCAATCAAATGTATATACTCGTATAAATGAATATTACTTATACGAGTATACTCGTATAATGACCGATTATTATAATTTTACAAATTTATAATATGTTTAAAATTATAGGGTAAAATAAGACGAATTAAGTCAAATTTATCTATCAACCATAATTAACTTTGCCTGTATAATATATTATTTTATTAAATGTATAAACTATAAACTTGGGACGAACGTACATAAATAAAAAAAAAAAAATTTTTATGAACATTAAAACTTTAAAATTTCAGTTATAAATAACATTTTTTTTAATTTTAAAATTTGAATAAACCCATAAATAATTCACGATCATTGGTCATATATATCATATTATACTTTCATGTAATAAAATTTTGATTTAATTTTAAGTATTTTATTTATCATTCCAAATTTCGTAGGGAGAAATAGTTACTGAACCCCGGAATCTCTCCTATATCTTTAGTTCGTTCTTTATATAAATATACGTTATATTATATACAATTAACGAATGTATATTTTTTTTTTTAAATATTTAACGTTTTATCGAATGTATGCGTATATATAAAATAATTTATAATTATTATATTATTTATTATAATTAATGCTATAAAACGCTGAACACAAACGAAATATCTTACTGGCATCTTCTCCTGGACACGATTTGCAACATTTTCCTGGCAACAACGTGGGTTCTTCACAGTTTGGTTTTGGGCAATCGTTTTTTATGTTTCGACACTGCACTCGACCAATAATCCTTCTTTTCTTTTGCACCTAAAATTAACATTTTTAATAATTTATGATTATACGATCTTTATACTTTTAATGGTTGTCGACTTGTCGTCTATAATCGATTACGAAATGCAAATAATTATCGTTTTGTTTTTAATTACAAATATATTTCTATAATTATCTTCATATTATAATTGTATTATTATTTAAATTTCTATAATGTAAAATGTAATATACACTTATTAATAGTTTTCGTTATTGTTTTTAGGTATTATTTATTATACGTGTATATTCAATGCCATTTCAGATAATACTCTCTTATAGTTTATAATAGCAATAATATAGAATATAAGCATGGTAAAATTTTGGCTAATATTATGATATTAACCCCATGTGTTTGGCAAAATGCAAATGATAAATTGAATTAGCTGAAATTAGCAAAGGCTGAGAGCGATTTGGCAAAACTAATTATTGTTATTTTGCCAATTATTATTATTCTAGAAAATATAATATATTTATGCTTTTAAAATGCTTTAATACATATTAATTAAAAGATAATTCAAGCAAAAATTTAAAGAGAAAAAATAATTGGTTTTCAATAAAAATATAATAAAACACATAATATGAACGTATATATTTTAGATTCTGAGCGAAGCAAAGAATATATTGGTTTTACAATAATTAGTGATTTTTTTATTTTTATTATGAAGACACTTTTACAGTTTTACTACACGAAATAATACTCCGATTTTCACGTAAAGCATATGGTTTAAGTTGGAAGTGGATGTAGTTGGTACTTTATTTAGGTTATTTTTAGAATTTCTAAAAATTGACCCTATAAATGATAGAAAAAAAACGAAAATGCATTTTTCACGAAAACTGTAATTTTTTGACGAATTCGATTTCAATATTGATTTTACTAAAATTTCAACTTTAAATACCTATAAAAAAAATCGAGTCTTGGGATTTTTCTAATATTTTGATATCATGTTAAGTAAATATGTCAGTATACTTCAGTAAAATTTTCAGACCATAAAACCCAAAACTGCCAATTTTATCAAACATTATAATACATAAAAACGATAATTTTACGAAATATTCAAAGTCTTATATTTAAATATTTTGTAGAAAAATTAATGTAGGTAACAGTTCCAAAATTTTACCACATATATATAATACCTATGTGAATAGTCAATAAAATTTTCAAGCCTCTAATTTCAAAGTTACCCGAGTTATCGTGAAATATTAAAAAAAAAAACATTCAAAACGGAACAAATAACTTGGATTTTTCGATCCGGCGAGACGTTTCAATCCTACATAATCAAATCGCACGTTCGCCGTCATAATATACCTACCATATTATAATGAAACATATTACATATACGTATACCTATATACAACGAATATATTTTATTTTTGTTATTATCATTAATTTTTTAACGGATTTTTTTTGTTTCCTCGCATCGTACAAACACATTTTCTACGACTACGTGCGGTAGCGACGACGCGCGTAAAAGTGCATTTTTTTCGCTCTTGTCGCTCGTTTTATACGTACGTATAAAAATAATGATACGCCAATGAATAATAATATAATATCGGCTTTCTACGTTATTATAACGGCGCGACCGTCGATTGTTCTGCGATGGAATGCGCGAATCCCGATCACGTGCCGATTGTTCGGACGCGCGACAACAATAATAATGATAATAAATCGTCCGACGTCTTCGATAATACACGAGGAACCTGACCGAGGAGCGCGATATTTATTTGAATACGTATTTTCTTCTGTCGGACGATCGGACATCCCGAAAAAAAAATATTATATATCATACACCAGTGGTTCTCAATACAATTAGCACGCGCATATAACCATAAAATTTTAGAAAATTTTATCTGTTTTTGTGATATTTTGTGTATACATTTTCCAATGTAAACTGGAAATATATACTCGCGTACAATCAAATATTCAAAACGTAGATATTAAATATTATCCTATAAATTTATTAGGAGGGCATAATAAAATTAAACGCCAAAATATACTTAATAAAAATTTTGAAGAATTTATTATGAATACCTGCATTAATTAATGCATAAGGAATATATACCTAGTTCTTTTTTTTTCGTTGATATTAAATTTATAATCCTATACTAGACAAAGCATCGATAAAATATTTATATAATCATCATTAATCAATAATAAAATTGAAAATTTTCAAAATTATATTTGAAATTTTAAAGTCCAGGGGGCGCAAATGCCCCGTCTTTCCCCTTCCCCGGGCACCCATGTATATAGGTTTATTTTTCATTCGGTGAGAGATTTACAAGAGCACAATTTCTTGAATATTTTGTTCCGTTTCGAAAGAAATGAAAAAGGATCAATATGTAATCAATTTTTATTTTTTTAATTTTTTCGAAACAAAACATTCGAAAAGAAACGACAAAACGAAACAAATCGTTCACTTACTATACCTACTTTAATTTTTGCATACAATTTTGACGTTATACGAGCATTTAAATTATTTTATTTAGGCACCCATTAAATATATGCAAACAAACTTTATATTATATGGATATTATTATATTGTAAGATTAAGGTGCGTATGTATTATGTACAGAATGATTAGAATACCATGTTGACATTGAAAATATACACCTACCTGGTTGGCTAATTCATACAATTTTCATAACACGAAATTCCAATCACTCTGTAATACATATCGATATCACAATAATAATATAATATTAAACGTATACTATTCATTATATTCCATTATATTATTATATCGTGTATATTATGTATTCTACACCGGTGCATAATGTATTATTATTGTTGTTGTTAATGCAGTATATAAAAGTAATATAATGTAATGAGGACGAATAATAAATAAATATGAGATATATCTTCTAGTACATAATGATAATAATAAAAAAAAAAAATCCTCACGAAAATATAATTGTTTTCATACATGATACATGTAGATATTTGTTTCGATGACACTTTATGTCTTTATATAATATGAGTATAATATACTATATGATCGTATAACACTATAACTACTTCACGCATTATTGTTATACTGATTTATTATTAATTATTATATTTAATTATTTATCAGTAATTATATAGTAAAAAATATACCTGAACGCATTCGCATCGTATACAGTACATGACACCGAATGGCGGTCCCAAGTCTGGGAACCATATGGACCCAATTTCTTTAAGCTGCTTGCCGAACTGACATTCTGAAAAATAAAAATAATGACAAATATTAACGTAATCTGCGAATAGTTTTATAAACTTTTATAATATATAAGTACCATTCAATAAATATTATAATACAGTTTATCGCCGCTTGCAAAAATATAATAATACATTGTGTCTTTTTATACATCCCGATTTATAATCTCAGTCAAAATTATTATATAAAAACATTATTATTATTATTATTATTATTATTATTATTACTATTATTATTTTATTATTTTATGCGTGTAATATATATTATCATTATTCAACCTCTGACGTCACGCGTGTGTTTGTTGTCTTCGCCCACACAAACGAACGATATGTTGTGTTATAGAAAAAAGCACGCTGCACAAAACACAAACTGTCGCGTTTAGAATATTTTAAAACTATTAAACCTATTATAATAAAATATATACTCGATATTCCCGCAAAACGCGTCTGAAACATAAACACGAAAAGTTACATTTTTAACATCTTAAATAAATATATAAATCTAAATTTTTATCAGAAAGATAATATGGAATTGGAATACCTATTGTAAATTAAAAAGAAAATTTGAACAAATTTGATTTAATAATAATATTTATTATTATAAATAGGTACTTTATAATAAAAGCATATATAGAGGCATAGAGCGATAATAATAATGTCGTGTATATTAATATATTATATAATCAATAATAATCATTTAAATTCAACCGTTCCTGTCTATAGTAATAATAATAATAATAATAATAATAATAATAATAATAATAATAATAATAATAATAATAATAATAATAATAATAATAATAATAATAATAATAATAATAATAATAATAATAATAATAGTAATAATAATAATAATAATAATAATAATAATAATAATAATAATAATAATAATAATAA
>JAIUCT010000010.1:11161448-11181971 GCA_021307375.1 Tetraneura akinire
AATACTAATAATAATAATAATAATAATAATAATAATAATAATAATAATAATAATAATAATAATAATAATAATAATAATAATAATAATAATAATAATAATAATAATAATAATAATAATAATAATAATAATAATAATATAATATTATTCCTTGCATTACTTACATGCATATAAAAAAGAGAATTTTTTTGTATTTTTTTTTTTTTATTTAATTTATCCAAAGGGAGTCGAGACCCGGGAGCCCCGCCGAAAATACGTCATTGACTGAGTATATAAAAGCATATATTCTAAATTTAACTTAAACAATTTAAGTTTGCGCAAATGATTTAGTTGTACATATGCAACACATGTAGACGGAGACGAAAAAATATATGCACTATTATGTCTATATCCACAATACCTATAATCTATATAATATATTATCATACTATTCATCTTTTCAAAAGCAGTGCAATTTATTAACACATTTTATTAAGATTTATAAATAATCATCAATTAAGACGTGTACCTACTGTAACAATATAATAGTATATTACTCGCGTATATATGAAATATGAATAACACATTACTATATACAGAGTATAATATACATATAATACATTAATACGTATACGAGTATATACCTATACGATTTTTGTTTTGATTATATTATACCATTCATGACTATAATTGGCTCAACCAAACTAAACTAAATTATATTTTATTATTAGCATAATATAATAATATAATATAACATATTGTACTTTTTATGTATGGTTTAAATAGTTTCAGTTTAATATATTCGAGTTTTAAAAACAATTTTACAAATTATTCGTGCAGGGTCCACGCCTGCTATGTAAATCATAATTATTACTATTATACGTATGTTTATGTCATATATAAGTACTTACGTCGAGCATATGATTTTTTATATTTTTATATAAATTTAACATACCTATAAATGTTTTGTATTTTCCAAATAACTCCATATTATAATTTATAATATAATGATATCTGCAGGCACGTACACACACAAAAAAAAAACCGGGGGTTCATAGGTTACATCAAATTACTTGTACATACAATTTACTGTAAATGTCAATTTTTAAAACTTATATTTATTAACTAAAAAAATTTGTGACGTTCCTATTCGGAAGTTAAAAATATTTTTTACATATTAACATAAATAATAAAATTATATAACATTATAATTTCATAAATAATTTGTAGAGCACT
Organism: Tetraneura akinire; assembly: GCA_021307375.1. Classification (NCBI taxonomy): domain Eukaryota; kingdom Metazoa; phylum Arthropoda; class Insecta; order Hemiptera; family Aphididae; genus Tetraneura; species Tetraneura akinire. The sequence continues at coordinate 11,162,661 of JAIUCT010000010.1, forward strand.
AATGTAATTTTCGAAGAAATTAACTTTTAACCCCTAAAACTCTCCCTTGTGTACATACCTGAATAATGTTATATATAATTTATTCATATATAGGAAAATAATAATTAATAAGTCATTGTTATAGGTATATAATACCTTAGGTATAATTATATTAATAATGAACCACTTGAACCATAAAGCATAATATGTTATTTTAATCCAATAATATTCAATTGCCGAAATATTATTAAATATTTTTATTTTTTATTGATAAAATTAAGTGTATTATATAATGTCATTTCGTATTTTAATTTTTAAACATTATAAAAATATCGTTTTTTATAATATATATTTATAAATATTATCAAATTAATCGAGCACCTATATTATTACTCATATTTTACATGTATTTTATTATTATCTCTAATAATTATTGTTATTAAGTACCTATACCCATATACGGCCATATTAAATACTAATATTAATTATTATAAGAGTAACGATCATTACAACGAACGTATATAATTCAATATAATATATATTTGTAGGTACCTATTATAATATATTATATTATAGTTATAAATTTTTAGATAATAATATTATAAATATAATTTATTATAATATACTCTTATTCGTACATAACTATATATAACTTATTTGCTATATGCTTTATCTTTATGTATATATATTGACAATAAATATAATAGGTACATGTCATATTAACGCGTTTTTTTATAATATTATTATTTGTAACGATAAGATGTATATTAAATAAATTTTATTGTAAGGCGCGTCTACCATATCCAAAACTGTTATCTTAATATACTCGTATAATATGGAAACAAATAAATATATTTTAGTAAAAAATGAAAAATATAAATAAAACCACATTGCTAGAAAAGCTATATATGATATATCTCTGAGTGCGTGTATAATAGACCATTTGAATTTGATAATAATTTAGAAAAATACACTATTTTTAGGTATTATTATATAATTTATGTTATTTGCACTAAATCTACAGATATAAACATTAAACAGATAAAAATCAATAAACGCTTTTTTACGGTTCTTTTTACTCGTATTCTTATACAATATATATATTATCTTACATAATATTTTAATGTTTATTCTTGCACGCCAAACCGAATTGAAAAACATAATTCGATTTACGTTTATTATTCATTTACAATAATATTGTGTATATACACGTAAGCTTTATTTACAGTATACCTATTATATTATTATACATTTATACCGCGATTACCGACAATTATTATGTATAACCCGTGTTACCATAACTGGACGTCGTTTCGTGGTCCGAGTACTCGTCCATATTATACGATGTAACTTCCAAAATGCGTATGTATAGAAAACATTAAATGCCTCTATTCGGTCAAATCTTCGTGAACAACGCGCATGCAACGAGTGATATATGTAACATAATTATTGGTCATTACTATAATATTATATAGCTTCGCGTATAGTATTATTATTATTATTATTTAATACGCGCGGTGGCGCTGAATATCGTGTAATATACGTATATAATAGGTATATATTATATTGTATACCAAAGCAAGACAAAACAATTATTTTATAGTTTAAAAACAACCACGTTCCATGCCCGGAGGTTGTACCAAGCCATATTTACAAATGACCGTATATAAAAAAATAATAATAATAATATCGTATTATGATATATAATATTATTATAATCGTTTAACAAATCTTCTGCGAGATCTGAAAAAAAAAAATGTTATTATATTTTCGTTGATTTTATTATGCGATAAAGTTTATTTATTATGCGATTAATTATTATTTTATTATTATATAACATTATAACGTATATTTATAAAATTCATTCGATTGATTTTTAACGTGATATAGAATTTCAAAACCTTGAAAAAAGCTGGACGACGACTATATTTTTCATAAGAATACTAAACGAAACTGAGACCATTATTTTTGTATTTTGTCAATCGCTGTGAATATTATAATATGCGTTTCAGAGTTTTGTTTAGGCTTTATTTATTATTTTATATGTACCTAATATGTATATATATAACAAATTATATATTTATATGATATTATATTATTGTATTATTACTATAAAAAGTCCAAAATTATTTCGACGGGAAAAAATATTTGACTAAAATAACGAGTATATACCTACAACAAATTTTAAATATATATATAAATAATTTAACTAATATATCATATAAGAAAATAATATTAAATAAAAAATAAAGGAACAAATGCAGTTTAGTTTCCAGTCGTTTTTTTCAATTTTTTTTTTTTTGAATATATGTATTTTCTTACGCTAAAAACGATGGTATAAAGTCAGATTTTGGGGGGTCGGACTTACTATTGAAGTTAGAAGAAAAATTACAATTACTTCATTTTTTAAAAAATACAATAACTTCGTAAATTTAAACTAATCGAACGTTGTAAATAATTTAACGATCACATTTAAATCTATAGTTTTGTTTTTTATAATATGTAAATAATTTCATATTTAATAAGTTTTTAAAAAAAATATTTTTCGGTTTAAATACTGCTTTGACGAAATATTTTTTGAATATTTTGCGTGTCTGAGAATAAGAATATGATATATGTATTATAAAATAAGAAATATAAATATCAGCAGTTAACAGATAAGAATAATATTCAAAATATTTTTATAAAAATACATTTACATACATTTTTAAATCTTCCATATTGACTTAATAACTTGTAGGCATCATAAGAAATTATAATCTATATTTCTGTGATCATATTATATTATAAACTGATTTATAGTTACACACGTAATAACTATTCTGCTCTTTATCCACATTAATGCGATTGTTTACAATAAAAATTACGTTTTACAAATAATTTTAATTAAATTACAAATGTAAAACACAATAATTCGCCCCGTTACAGTTATGCATTATTTACTTTACACTAACCCGTTTACGCCCGCTGCTCAGTGATCGACGTTTATCATGAACACAAAACTGAAAACTTGTCGTTCGTGATTTGAAGAAAACGCATGAAAAATTCAATTAGATCAAATTAGTATATTTTACGATGACTAATTATATTATAATAAAATTAATAAAGATTATTTTACGCATTATTCAGCCATGTAATTTAAATTATGATTTTATACTATTATATTATGTGAAAATTGAAGAGTATTTACTAATTTTCAGTAATTATGTTCAAACATTTATACTTTATACTCACTTGAAATTCAAATATATAATATATTTATTTCAATGTTCTCTTTAGATGGCTACAATTAAAAAATTGAAATAAAATTATAAAAATGAATTCTATATAATTTATATGGATTCGTATTCGTCCTTCGATTGTAATACCACATATGTAACAAAAATATATTAATAGATTTTTTTCGTCGTTTTAAGTAATCTTATAAAAAAAAACTTACGTCATTGGCGCAATTCGCAATTGATTGTATTTGTTATTCAATTTTTACATTTTTTAACACGAGCGATCATTAAATAAATAATGCTTAAGTACAAAATACGTAATAATAATTTTAAACTGTTAGGTAATCATAATATACATTTATATAAATTTGAAATTTTCATAATCGCTTTAATTGTATATACCTATAGCTAATTTTTGCACGATCGACCAGATGGAAGACGTACAATACAGTAAGTTTAAAGTTACATAGTGAATTCTAAATAGATATACTCATAAATTTATGCATAATAATATTAATATATTATTATATTGTCTTAAATTATTGATATAGTTTCATCTTTCATCGATATAAAATGACCGGAATCTCGAAAAAATAAATAACAGCTGTCTACGACCACAGATATATATATATATAATAAACTAGATTTCTAACTGACGCTTATCAGTGAAGTTGAAATAGCGGCCATTTTTGTGGGAAATGTTCATTATCAGTTTGAATTTTTACCAATATACACATATAATAACAATAACAAATAACAATATGGGCAAGATTATTGATAATATAAATGTGATAAGTAACTAATAAGTTTCTAATTCCCACAAAGATGGCGGAAAATTGTAACTTCAATCATTTACACGGGAAGCATATAGCAGTTAGAAATCTAGTTTATTATTAGGTATATATTATCTGTGTCTACGACAAATAATATTATACCGCGACATACCGTAACCGTATTAATATTAATGTATTATAATATATAACCGCGGTTATTGATATATTACCTATATGATAACGATTTATAATGTACCTGCCTATAAATTATTTGGAAAAAATCAATTTTTTTTAACCGCTTGTTTTGTTTCAGGGAAATTTACGGAGTGGACGTACGATTAAATTTTTATCACGAAGCATCTCAAAAAATTCGTTTATAAATTTACGCCTATAACTTATACAATTCGTTGTTGTATCTACTATATTATATAGGTAAGTCGTTAGCGCTTAATAATATATTATTATTTTTATTAGCATTTAGCATAATATATATAAAAATCTCCTTCGGACCTTATTATATAATAATATATTTTATTTATATTATAATACACGTATACGTTCGTTAAAATAATATATCTAAAAAAACCGAAAATGCACGTTTTTTTCTTTTAAAAAAATAAAAAACACGTTTTTCTTAAAAAAACAAAACAAAAAAAAACGTTAATGTTTACGTTTGTTTTCCGTTTCTTCCCATCTCTCTGCACGTATTTGTTCTCGCTGCCATGCCCATGCGTATATTATAAAAATGATTATTATCGTTGGCGTTCTCATTGTTCGTCGCGCGCGAGCGTGTGTGCGTGTACGCGTATACCGCCGCCGCCAGCCGGCAATGATGTGAAACAGATTGGCGCCGGCCGGCGACTGGAAGACGGCGGCAGCGACGGCGACGGCAGTTGCGGCGCGCGCGTTTACCCGCCGTTTTTATGCACGCAACAGCCGTCCGTCGCCGTCTTCGTGTTCACGTCTACTTGCGTTATTATTTTTCGGTATGGACCGGTTATGCGGTCATACATATACGTACTATACAGCGGTTAAACATACGCGTATATTATATATTTTACCTAGGTATATTATTATATGTTAATGATAAGCGTTATATATACCTAAATCGCCCGCGCGCGCGCAGTATTTATATATATTCATAATTCCTATCATAATATAATATTGTGTATTTATTTATTTTTTCTGTAAATAAATTGATTAAAAATAGAAAATATTCAAAAATATATATTATTTACAATTCATTGGTATTTTTACGCGAACTTTCCCTCCATTCCAGAGTTCAAGATATATTCGAATAAAAAACGGTTTTCGCGGCGCTCGAATTTTTGGCATTGCCCGAGTCGCGAGGGCGAACGTGCGGCACGTGTAAATTTTTATTATTATCATAATCAAATTATTTTACCGCCCATTGTTTAAAACGAAAACCGTCTGCGGTTGAAACCGTGACGCGTACGTATGGCCGTCGTTTGCGTTCTTCGAGGGCGTAATATTAATGTAATATATAACGTTATTTTCGGTGGTTAAATTAAATGATTTTTTTTTACTTATATAAATGGAAAATTCGACAGAAGAAATATAAAATTAATTACTTAAACGGCCGATTTTTGTCATATTTCGTTATATTATTATTATTTATAACATCCCCTGCACATTATATTACGCGTTTTTAAGTTTTTTCGTTCAAAAGATTAAAATTAAATTTGTTCTATGGACATTTAAGTTTTTGACGGTTTGTCGTGAATTAATATATTTAACATTACAACATTTTTTTGGTCTTTCATCTTTATATATACATACGAGTATATTATAATTAACGCATAATTAACGGTACGGTCACTATAATTTGGTCCGTGTCCCGTATAAATTAACACTCGTTAAAATAAATTAATCACGTTAAAATTGTCCCTTTTTAGTTTTATGACGTTCGTAACGCCTTGAATGCCTTGATGTATTTAGAACTATTTTTTCAATAATTTACATATAATATTATATACCAATATAGTGTGTGTATAATGAGTATATTTTTTCTTCGTTTTATTTCGTGTTTTATAAAAAAAAACTGCACGCTTGATTTTTTTTTATATTATTCGCACGTAATTTCTTTGTATACGTATAATCTAATATTTATTATTTATCATTTAATATATTATATTTTTGTATTATTATAAAAAGGAAAATGAAAATACGACCATAATAAAAGTATACATCCATTAATTCCTCTAAAAGAGTTTCGAGACTTCTCTTATACGCTGATAAACTGAATTATAAATAGGTATATACATATATATTATATATATTACAAAAATATAATTAATAATTTGATGTTGGCCAGAGAATTAAAAATTTGATAGTGAAACTATATGATATATAAAAGAGAAAAAATATGAAGTCTTGTTTTTTATTTCTGTGAATGATAATATTTAAGTATACAAATGTATACCTAACCGTATATTTATTATTCGCGATATTATTATATATTATGATATAATTTTATGAATAACATAAAGTCATAAAAATATAATATATATATTATATATATAATATATAATATAATATAATGCTTAATATTTTTACTACTAAATTTTATATAATGCTATATATGTAAAAGTATTGTTGGTAAAAAATAAATATTAATTTTAACAACGATAAACGTGAGATATCATATTATATTAATATATTATAATTATTATATTTTTATATTGACGACTTGAAATTGAAATTATATTTAAACGTTCGACAAGTCATAAATATATAATATATTCATATATAGCGTATAACATATTATATAGAAAGAAAATTAATTTTTTATATCCTTTAAGTTATCATAAGAACTCATATATTTCAGGAGGGGCAAAAATATGTTTAATTTAAGAATTCCTTGAAATTATGCATAATTGTATAGGTATAATTAAGATCGTTGAATCTCTGAATCGCCAACATATAATGATAACATAAATCTGGTTCCGGTATATTATACTTGAGTAGGTATAATACAAAATTACAAAAGGTATATAAAAGTTAAAATTTATTAAAATCGTATAAGTTCATTTTAAAGTTACCGCACACTGAATCGGAACGGAAAAAAATTAAGAACATAATTTTGAATTATCCCCGCACACTAGATTGAAATGGAACCGAATAGTTTAACAATATTATATTGACGGGTTCCGATTTCCGAAGCGTTCCAAACGTGAGCGCTTAGTTACAATTTTTGTACTTTTATATTTTTGGGTTATATCATTTGGTATTTTATGTACACCGTGTTCGTAGTAGATATACTACTACATTTTGATTTGATTTTAATATCTATACAAATTGTTTATAATAATAAATAATGACTGGTAAATTATTGTGCTGTTTGAAAGTATAAAAATGATATAAAATTGTATTTAAAGAAAATGTTATAAGGTACAATAAAATATTATAAACTAATAAGAATAACTAATAAATATACATAATATAAAGACTATTTATGTATATAAATAAATTAGTCTTCGTCACTACTTGTACAGTTGCATGCTATACTCTATACTCAAATTATAATACTTGTAGGTATAAAATAATAAATAAAATGTTTTAATCGTTTAAATTTAAACATCTAACACGTATAAAAAGAACAAAATGAAAATGTATATAACTCAGTATATGACTGCAGCGGAATGACGTTTAGTTCTGATTCAATATAAGTATATAAGGTACGGTCTTCAAGGCGTGCGACATGTCACGGCGACACGTCGTCACTATCTGCCTTCGCGGAAATTGTGTTATCTGGTCTGCAAGACACGACAGATCGCGGCTCGCGGCGTGTCAACTTTTGGTTGTCGCGGCCGACGACAACTACTGCTCGCGAAGCAGTAGGCCGACGACACGATGTCAAAAATAACATCTTCGCCATCGGAGGACGAAATTTTAGTACACGAAGTACAAAAAAAAATCAAATATTACGAGTATATGGATATGTCAGACCCAAATTATTATAAAAATATAATTATAAAAGATAATATATATGGAAATCCATCCATAATCTCATCCTCATCCATCAATAGGAGGGATAAAATATTATTTGTATTAAAAATTAATTTATCCATGTTAAAAATGTATTTATTAATACTTGCGTATTTGAACATATATATAAAACTGAACTGACAATATTACTGTTTGTATATAACCTGGACGAAAACAATAATTTTATCATAGCGACATGTCGTCGTCTTGGAGACCACGCTAAAATAAAATGGTCGCACCTTGGAGACCGTACCTATACGGACAAAATTCATTTCCGTTCCGACACGTTCCTATGTAAAAAATTCGGTTCCGTTCCGCTCCGATGTGTACGACAACCTTATATTTCTTTTTGCGGTATGGAACATAATATATAACCGTATATATATATATATATTATATATGTATGTAAATATATATTACGATATGCGGAAAGACGATTTCTCGTCTCGTACGAGATCCACAGTATATTATTATACGGAATGTGCGCCAAATCGACGAAAAACCGTCGAGAGGTCGTCGTCAGTGCAGTGTACAGAATTTATGTCGTAGGTGCAAAGTGCGTGTCGAAGTCGTTGGCCGCGGTCTAGACGACGGACGCGTATTATAATAATGTGTTGTGTGATGATTACTTGGCAGTTTTACGAGACTGCGACGCGTTATTGCATATATATATATATATATATATATTAATATTGCCGGTGTGTGTACGTGAGTGCGTAAACTGTGAAATTCGGTCCGGAACAATTTATTATTTTTGGACGAAATACGTATATAGTGAGAACATTATATTATAATAATGAAGAGGGAGATATAATATATAATATTATTATTTGACGACTATATTATAATAATAATATAATATAGTATAACACTATAACATAAGAATAAGAAACCGATTATATATTACAATATTATTATCATTATTACCTATATGCGCACTGTAAATGTATAAAACAACTATCGCGTATCAATATATCATATATTATATTATAATTTTTTCGAAAAAATTTTCACTCCAATACCTGCGTGATATCTCCGTTGCGGTATAGCCGCGGACGATTCCACCCGGAAAATAATACGGGCCAAAAAATTTATACGCATAAATTCCGCTCCGGTTAAATATTAATAATAATCGCCGGGAACATTTAGCGGTCGAACCGCAGCGGTTTTATACGGATATTATTCAATTCGGACGGTTCGACCTTAACGATGATAATCGTACTCGTATATCGTAGCGTAATTATTAGACATGTAAAAATTATATACGTATAATATACAAATATATATAATCCCACTACGTTTGTCTATGCATAGATTTTTTTTTAAAAAAATTTTATAAAAACAAACGAGTTTTATTCTTGTAATACATATAGAAAAATAGGCCGTGCCATTCTCAGAATCGAAAACGGGGGCCAGCAAAACATTTGAACTCAATGCCCTCGAATTCTTAAATTCAGCACCCAGTATTATAGTTTAAATTATATTATAATAAATAAAACATCCCTGCAGTCATTTTTCGGTACAATTATGTATGATTTAGTATAGAGTTTATTATATAGTTATGCCTATGAGAATTTGTCGAAATTAAATAAAAAAAAAAACGTATTAAGGGGATTCGAAGCGTCAATTTTCTTTTTCTCTCTCTAACACACATAAAAGATAGGGATTTAAACGTTTTCTACTTCCAACGTTACGATCGATCTAGTTATGCGATAAGGGATCTGAAAACGGATTTGAATCGTTAGAAAGTCTACTTTAGTTTGACTTTCTCACTTTTTTCATTTTTTTGTCCTAAATTCTTCAAAAATTGAATATTTATAAATTTTTAAATAAAATTGTTTCAACAACAATGAGAAGAAAATTTCAAAAAAGTGGGAAAGTCGATCTAAAGTAGACTTTCTAACGAATTCAAATCCGTTTTAAGTTCTCTTATCGCATAACTAGATCGATCGTAACGTTGGAAGTAGAAAACGTCTAAATCCCTATATCTTTTATGACTTTATGTGTTTTAGACAGAGAAAAAAAAATCGACGTTTCGAATCCCATTAAATTTTAATACTTACTTCAATCATATTTGTGTAATTTGATATCACGAATCAAAAAAATTATAATTTACATTCTAAATAAAAACACAATATTAAATTGTTATATAATAAAAAATAATAATATATAAGAAACGTAGGTATTGAAAATTTGTTTATATAACATATATACTATACATATTATATATTTTTATTTTTTTTAAATGATAAATATTATAGGTTCGTTCCTCAAATCGAATTTTACAATCTTCGTTAAAAATATAGACTTAATTGTTTATAATATATAATTTTTCGAGTATTTTAATGGACGACCGATAATATATTATATAATACGCGTATATCTCTATAACCGTATGTATACAACAACCACGGTACTCATGCTATGCGTATGTACATTGTACACGCAATAATTAATTATTTTTATCGTGCCGTTAAAGTTTACTTTATATACCGCGAGTAGATATAGTTACGGAATCGTTATAAATAATATAATACGTCTTATGTCAATATTTTTCACAAAATCACATCGAACGATAACAAAAAAGTTCATTGATACCTCCTACGACGTATCCGGATATATACATTATAGGAGTTTACGCGCGCGTCATAATATAATATTATGCGTATAAATCGTATAAATCGTATACATTGCGACATTACGTATGAATCACCTCACATAATATCGTAGTTTACATAAAAAAAAAGACAAAACGTTATATCCGTATAATTATAAAGATCATAAATATATTATATATGGCGATAATGGTATATTATACAGGTATATAATGCGTTTCGGAGCAGGTTCCGTTGTTTAAAACATTACATTATCATAATATATAGATGAACCCTGAAGACATGATATGGACACATTTTGGCCACTCCTTAATTACAATCCAAATTTTGGCGATGATAATTTTATAATATTTAAATTATTTTTTTTGTCATTATACTAATCATTTCAGGCGTCCGTTTTGCCGCGTGACGCAGTTATATACGTACCATACGTATATAATATATAATATAATGTACCTATATAGGTGGGCTGGTCACAATTTGAATTGAATATTACAGTGGGTGGGTGTCTTTTTTTCGAATTATTATAATACATTTATTATATAGTAGTTCGCTGCGACTCATATATAATAATAATAATAATAAATATTTCGTATAGGTACATTACAAATATTATAATATATGTACCGCATATAACAAAGAGTGATCGCGGTCCAGAAACAAAAATATTATAATATATCGAACTTATTACACATCTACATATCTATATATCTACAAATCCGATACGACTTATGTGTACTCGTATTGTACGTAATTACATTGGGACTGTGCGTAGATAATATTATAATAAGTTCAGCCGAAAACTCGCTCCTATATACTCATACTATACACAAATAACAATCTCTTACTGTAAAACTTAGAGTACCTATAAAAAAAAATAATAATAATAAAGCAAGGGAAGAGATACAGGTGTTTTTATTGAAAATGTTATTGAAGTATACTGATATATATCTAAACGCATTTCCAAAAACAAAATATTAGAAAAATATCAAAAAACAATTTTTTTTTAAAGGTGTTTAAAGTTAAAATTTGAGTAAAATCAATATTTAAAGTATTTACCTGTATATGGATTCTTCTTATTATATTTTAATATTTTACAATAATGTTAAATAAAATTGACAAAAATTTTGAAAATTGTATTGACGCTTAAATAGATTTTACTTAACTCAGTTCCAATTACTTGTGAGTTATTACATTTACGATTTTTTTTTTTTGGGGGGGGGTATATTCGCCAATTAATATTTTTCGCCACTATTCATATTCTATCTTTATATACCCGAAAATTACTGCCCTCAAATTTTTCATACGATAAGAAAAAAAGTTTTTAATTCCAATATACAAATTATTATGATTTCGACAACTCCATTTATTTTTCTGTACCGAAATCGCACTTCGCAGACCAATCACGTTATTTCGCGTACTTTTTTCGTATACGACTTCGTTAGACCCCGTAATCGGTACCTAATATAATATTTCTTGAAACAATATATTTATTATTGCATACCATAATACGTAACTCGACGTGTTCGTGCACATTAGTTCTATATAATATAATATATATACGTGAAACGTGTTGTTATTTTCCATATAGATAACAAAACGAAGAAAAGAAAAAATACACACAACACACGCGGTAGAAAACCGAAAGATAACAACGACGATGCAAGTTCAGCCGTTTCGAGAAATATTGCATTTCTCACGTTTCCGACGATGGTATACACGTAATAGGTATTATAATAATACACGCGTCGTTATGAATAAAACAATTTATCGTAGGCATATTGGTATATTATATATTATAATACATATACATATATATGAATGATGCGCGTACCAGATACCCGGTATAGCGTATAACGTGTGTACGCGGTACACGCGGCCGAGCGTAGGAGCAAGACCGCGGTCGAGGATTATAGACGTATACAAACACGTGCAACGACTCGCGCGCGAGAGGATAACATCGAATGTCGAATACAATGCACACTTGCAACGTACGCCGTGTGGGCACGAGAAATGCATTCAGAAAGAAAGAAGAAGTAAAAAAAAATAAATAATAATAATAATAATAGATAAATACCTATATATTATAACGATCATTATGCGATGAATATAATTTAAGAACGGATAAATGATAAATCTCCCCCGCTAATATTTTTTTTTTTATATATATATTTAAAGTCTTATCACTATAATTTATATAATAATAATAATGATAATCGGAACGAATAAATCGGATAAAGTCGACGACTATATTATGAGAAACGTATATATAATATTGTGTTTTGTAAAAATGCCAAAAAATCAGTTTACGAAAACAACGACCATCGTCAAGCGATTTATTCTGAATCGCGTTATTATTTATTTTTATTTATTTATACGACGCATATAATAAAACATAACGTTATAAAATATGAGTGAACACACAGAATACAAAACAGAGGACGTTATAATAATAGCAACTGCGATATTATATTTTATTATAGAACGAACAATAATAATTAAATTGTTTTGCGTTCAGCCGTATATACCTGTCACCCTGTACGCTGATTTCTTGGGCAAAGTGTTGTCTTCGAGCAACGGCGAATGTTTTCTGGTAGCCGACGCGACGGACGCCAAAGCCACAAACAGAACGCACAACGCGACCGCGGTACGCTTACGGACGGACATCGTGTCGTCCGAACTGCTAGCGATGATATTATTATTGTCAATAATTTAATATTATTTATTATTATATCGCGAGTACGAAGGATGAACAGTGGCGATTAAACAACGGCCGTTGACAAGCTTTCGTGGTCGCCGTGGGCACTCTTCATCGCGACGTCGCGTCTTCGGGGGTTAATAATCGAAAATATAGCGAAAACCGTAGTAAAATAAAAAATAAAATAAAAAAACTAGCTTATTTTATATTATAACGACGATTGTTTCGCTGTTTAATAATAATAATATTATAATAGGTATATCGTAACGCGCGGTCAGCAAATATATTTATTTATAACCGATTGGAGCGAACGCGCGAAAATACGAAACACGCCGACGCGGAATACGGACGTGGACGTCAGAAAACGCTATTTGAATCACGTGCGTATCGTACGCGTACGGAGAGCACACTGCGGTAGTGCGGTTGCCGGCTGATCATCCAAGTGTCCGCCGCCGCCGCCGTTGTCGCGCGTAACGTGCATATATGTACGATACATAATATAAATGTTATTATGTATACATTATACTTGCGCATATATATATATAAAATAATATAATATATGTATAATGTATACGCAATAATATATAATATGTACGCTTATGTGTGTGTGTGTGTGTTATTATTATTTATATTATAATATTGTAACCGGCGTACGGCGGTGCGTGCACGCGCACTAGCACACACCGACGACCGCGGGGTGGTGCAGACGGTCGTCGCGCGGGGCCATTTATATATTTCTCGCCGCCACCGCCGCCGATGCTGACCGAACGACGAGACGACTGGCCCGGCGGCCGCGGCACCGGCGACGGCTAGGAGAAAAAAACGTGGGCCGCGAGATTTGACGCCATGACGGCGACGCGCATATACCGCGACACAATATAATAATCATAATAATAATAAAAAATAATAATAATAATAATTAATAATAATTTACTGACTACGATTAATTATCGGGTCTTGGTCGAGCGCGCACGCTCTCGTCGACGCCGTCGTCCGAAACAATGCCCCCTCCCTCACCTCCTTCCCTAGTACTGACTCGTTGCAAGCGCCGCAAGACGCTTTTGCCGATCCTCTGGCGCCCTCGTCCCGCCCATTGTCGTTATACCTATAATATGTTATTATCGCGTTGTTGTCTGCCGCCGCCGTCGCACGTGTCCACTTTGGAGATGTAAAGCGCGGGTCGAGCACGCGCGAATCGCCCCCGAGGGTTGCTTTTGTCGCGACTGTTCGACAGCAACAATATTATTATTATTGTTATTACGTCCTCCCCGTTCATTGGTGCTTTTCATGTTCTCTCGCATGCAGTTTTGATCTAATAAAAATATATTTTATTTTATTTTATCTTTTTGGATTTGATTTTTATAAGTTCGTGTACAGCGTTTTCTCGTATAATAAAAAATTAATAACGAACATACTCGGTACAACATGAAAAACATGTTAACAACATGAATTATAATATAATATAATTACTCGTATATTATGCCCATAGTAGCTATATGTAATTGCAAAAATTAATATCGTCGTTCGTATATTTTATTACGCGCATTGAATTGTTTTATACTTTGACGACGCATACGAAATAATAATTATATTTTATTGTTTTATTTAGTAAGAAAATAAATTGTATATAATAATATATAATATCGTATATACACTCGGGTATATGCATATATAATACATCTTAATATATTATACAAGTAATTTATATAATATATACATAATGATAATGATAAATATGTTGACGGTACAAAAAAAAAAAAAAAGGGATTTAAATAAATACATTTTAATATTAATAAAAATCCGAGTGCAAGCCAAAAGTACTTGTACCAGAAGCATATATATATATATATATTTTAATATATACATATTATATTATAATATAAAATAGAGAAATCGCTGCAATTTTTAAAAATAAAATGAAACGGGAGCCAAAATGTATTTTATTTTTTTAATATGTATTTGTAATTACATTTAAAGAGTAGAAGCGAATAAAATAAAACATTATTAAGTAAGCATAATATATACGTATATAATCTAAAATTTGGACAAATTTAAACTATAAAGACAGTTTCTGCACCAGTCGACCCGTTCGTATAATATTATGCTTTTAAAATAAACAACGTATTTAAGTATCTAGCTTTTATAATATATAACATTATAAGTACCTACATTATGACTGTATGTTATAATATTTAATATACGAGCCTATAAATTATTATATACTCGTACGTGCACACTCGAGTATTTACGGCGAAAAAAAGTATACTTACGATACAAAATGCGCCAAAAATTTGATAAATATAATAAATAATGACATGCCCGGGATACGGAATCGGACGTTTTGGCAGACTGATGATTAAAAAAATCGGAGCATTATTATTTCTAGTCGAAAAAGTGTCTACAAACACGTAATAAAAAAAGAAAAAAACAAATAGACACACATTATTGTAAAATCAATGGGTACATTATTCTTCCAAAAACGTACACAGCAGACTTTAATGACAAGTTATGAAATTAAAAAAATGGGTCCTCTATAAAAAAAAAAAAAATCATTAACCACTATTAACGTATACACCTATATGATTAATAAATATATATAAAATAAAAATAATTTAAACTCATTTAAAAAATTGTAGGCCCCAACCTAAAGTTGTAGACTATGCAATAGCATACTCTGCATAATCTCTGAACACGACATTATGAATTTTCTTCACTTTACTTAGAATCTAAAAAATATAACTATTATACGTATTAATAATTAATATAAATAGTACTTACCTACACGGACATTATTATTAACTATATATTTTTATATACAGTTCTCTATATCGTGTTATTATTAATTATTATTTTCTATATAGGTTTCCTAATCAATAATATCTATATTCTATAATAATATAGGTATTTAATATTTTTAATTAGGTACGTAAAATAATTGACTATATTAATATTATTAAAACAAAATACATTTTCCGAAATTCCTTGTAGTGCCGAAATGTCCTATACAGATCATTAGATCCTTGATATATTATATACGTTTTAAAGGAATAAAATTATACGTGGTATATTAATTTATGTACATTTCTGCAGCACTATCATCGACACATTCGGTATACAATTAAGTCACTATTGCCGATGAAAATTAATAATTATATAAATGTTAAAAAATAAGAAATACAATTTTTATGGAAGTCGAACTACGAAGAAAAATACGTTGAAATATACTTTTTAAAAAATGTGTACTTTATATACTCTTGTATAGTCCAATCTCCAATACAATATTATATTGTTCTCCGTTATACAATATAGATATACACAATGATATTCGTTTTACATATTATTATAATATACTTATAACCGCTTAACGGTAAATAAACAAAAATATAAATTTATATTATGTATATAACCTATATAATTAAAAAAATTCAAATGATGCGTTTAATATGTTTTAAATGGTATATAGTTGCGAATCTAAATAATTATATAGTATTTATACTCGAATGTTTTCGTGTTCATGCCGCTCGTGACATTAATATTATTGGACAACAACGTTCGCATGTCTCCATTTATTATCTATATAACGTGGAACATAATTATATATATTATGTATTATGCATATAGCAAAATGCCAAATTCGCAACTACGCGCTGAATTTAAAAATATAATCGTGTAGTATTAGTCGAACCGAGAATTTAAATTGCACTTATATATACTCGTATATATATATATATAATTATATAAGTATAAGTATAAGTATATACTGCGTGAAGTAAAAATTTAAAAATACCCGTAGTAGAAATTTCCGATTTTCAATCCAGAGCTTTTTAGTTTTTGTAAAGTGTCATAATTATCTAAAACGTATAAAACGTGTCGTCTGCAGATGACAGCATAGTTTACAAAAATTCCGAGAAAACATTAAATACCATAAAAAACGTTTCTCATTTTATTTAATGTATTCGTATGTACAAAATTTAAGCTAAATAAATTAAATTTTAACTTGCCAACTCCATTATAGTTCTACACGATATATTGTGTTTATATTATTGACACGTGAATTATATTATGTATACATATAATAATATACTAATTACTAACTATACTAATAATGTATAATTGCTTCGCGTCTTATTGCGACGTTTGTGGTTAGCGGGTTAGGGTAGAAACTAGAATAAACTTTCAAACGAGTGAAATTACATATGATGAATTAAATACATAATAATTATTATAATTTATATATAATAGTTTAAGTGTTTATTAACACTTCAATTTCAATAAATCAACACGCGTCTAATTGTCGAAAGGAAATAGAGGGACAATATATCGAAATAATACGTGTAACATATATAGTATGAAATGAACTTATAATACAATTATATTTTGTTAACTTTAACGAGTTAACGAGCGTATAACCTGTTTACTATATACAGGTATAACGTACCTATATATATTTTGGAAAAGTCAGTCGTTTAATTTGTTGTGATCAATACCTATGTATATTATTTGGTTAATTTTCATTACATTACTATTTACATCAATTTATTACTATACGTATATTCAACAAATAAATCATAGACGCATGTTCAAGGAAGGGACGAAAAAATAACACTGAAACCTTGTTTTCTCATCTAGAGCGTAAATAAATATATATATTATTCTACAATATAGTTAAAATGCAACGTGATAATAATTTATAAATATATACGTATTAATCGTATATTTTAAAGGTTTCAATATTACTGGTGATTAAAGTGGTGTTACATGAGAAATATTTAAAATTTCAACTCATTAATGAATAATACTTATATTAACTTTCTCCGTAAATACACGATTCTTGATGAACAATTTATTTCCCCACTCATAAAAAAACAAATTTACAAAAATTAAAAATTATAAAAAAAAAAATAATAATAACATTGAATTGTTTCAATTGTATAACTTTTGTTTATAAAACAATAAATACTTAACTGTTTATTTTTTCGTTCTACTCGTATACGTATGCTTATATTAGTTTATTAGTAAAAAGATTTGAAGTTTAAAAATGAAAATCATCAAGGTGATATACAAATTTTTATGATTTTTTTTTTTTTTTTTTTTATGCAAAACAAGTTTGCACGGATAAATTTGAAATGTGTATATACATACATATGTATGTAATAGGTACGTATAATATTTATAAATATAATAATTATTTTTGTAATAATGTTTGATTCTCATAAATGGATATCACGTGAGAGTCTACAGATATTTTTGATAAAAGTAGACATGATATATTATATTACACAATAAATATTATATACTTTGATTATAATATGTATAGATACATATTTTTACACAAATTTTTTAAGTGTTAGAATTTAGTCTAAGTATATACAAATTTGAGTATTTATTATATTATATACTCATATAAACGTATACGTTATTCACAAATTTAAAATAATTTAAACTATAATAACATTATAACATTATATTATATGTAAATATTTCTCAAAACGTATTTCGACGGGTTATGGTGTCGAGATGATTGAAAGATGAAACTAATCCTATACAACGGGTATATAACTATATTATATTCTATATAATGTACACGTCGCGTGTAATTAGATTTAGGGCAGAAAAAAATATATCATATTATATGCGGGGGAATACTCGAGAATATAATATAGCGCGCGAGGGTTGACGACTATTCACCAAAAAGAATATATAAAGAAATCGTAGGTATGCACATATTATATTTTATTATATTATAATATAATATTTTACGTGACGTTACTCGCGTTCTTCCCATTCGTCGTGCTTTTTATATTATGATAATACTTTATTATATGATATTTTGTTAATAATAAACGCTCCGGAGGGTCGTATCAAGTATTGAATTATATATATATATATATATATATATAATGTTATATTTATACATATATTATATAACAGGGTGTTCGAAATTTCGTATATTATACGTACAAAAATAAATATTATTATTATTATTATTATTATTATTATTATTATTATTATTATTA